>APFE030142301.1:11943-23032 GCA_000404065.3 Pinus taeda
CAAACAGCTCAATCTTGGCAGGTAAAGTAGATAGGTAGAGAAAGAAGGTTCCCAACTGCTTAATCTAGGGCCTTGGAAGCAATAAGGGTAGCTTTAGATAGCAAATCAAAAGAAAAATCCAAAGGAAAAGAAAAGGCACAAAAGGGTTTGCAAATCTAAGTGCGCCCTCCTTAGAGTAACAAAAAATGCTAGGCAATAGAGTGGGTAGGTAGAGGGGGTTGCAGAAAGCATGGTTTATGGCATTTCACTAGCCTAAGCAAAGGTAAAAACATGGTGCGAGTGTAGATTTCCTATTTCAGCAGTCTTACAACAACTTAATGAAGCATGTCTAACTTCCAGATTACCCCCCATCACATTCATGGCTAACATCCCTATGCCACCCATGTTCATGAAAGAAGTCAAAGTCTTTTGTTGGTTCTAAGTTTCTTTAAGAACCACATTTCTTGTGTAAAAATTCTTTTCATTTTGATCTACTTCCTAAAAACTAAGTTGATTTCATATAAACAGCTTAGTATTTTACCCCCCTCATCCACCTTTTTTCACTCATGTTAACTACTAACCTATCACTAGTTAACTCCTTATATCCCCTATCCCCCTTA
Organism: Pinus taeda; assembly: GCA_000404065.3. Classification (NCBI taxonomy): domain Eukaryota; kingdom Viridiplantae; phylum Streptophyta; class Pinopsida; order Pinales; family Pinaceae; genus Pinus; species Pinus taeda. The sequence goes on from APFE030142301.1 coordinate 12,543, forward strand.
TTACTATGTAAATTTGGCAAAAAACCCAAAATTACCTATATATCCCCTTCCTCGAGCATTATAGCTCTCTGTATCGTTTTGAAAGTTTCAAAGGCCAAAACATTTGAGCGTGACCCAAAGAGTGCCGAAAAATTAATCTTGGGATTAATTCGGGATTTGCTCGGATTAATAACCAAAACCCGCTTTGTGAATAAACCTTGCAAAAAACCAATAAAAACCCACTTTTTACAATGTTCCGCCGGGCGCATATTTCGGAAATAATAATATTTTATTTTTCCCCGCAGTCAGTATTGCCCTTGCATCTCATCAACCCGTCGACCGTCGGATCTAGGCTTTCCCATCCGACAGCCCACATGCATATCAGACGGGCCCCGATCACTGCACTTTATCGCCCGAGAAACTATTAGAGGGTGACGTCAGGCCTCTGCCACACGTCACCCCCATATCTTCTCGGGCCGCCCTCTGACAATACCGTGAGTGTATCCAGGGCAGTCCGAGAAAATCCACTTACCACTGCGTTATACCGCCTGCCCACATCACCGCTACGTCACACCCACGTTAGTTCGACTCGGCGCCCTGTCGGCACCCCCTCCCGCCAGTGCTTTGACGTGTCCGCCACCTATGCAATCCCCGTGGACCACTCACAGGCTGCCACGTCACTCGATGACGTCATGCTGACGTTACCCGACCCTGACCCCACCTGATGACGTCATGCTGACGTCATCCAACAAACGCGCCAATAACCCAAAAAGTCTATATTTTAGCCAAATTTCGTGTTTTTTTCACTTTTTCTAAAAAGAATTGTTGTTCACCTCTACATGAAAATTACGACCACCTATCGCCAACCTGCAGAAATCGACCCGAAGTTCGTTGGCACCTACAACCCACCTACATTTGTGACCATTGCCGGCAATTTACCAGGTATTTATCCAAAGCATCCCCTCAGTGCTTGGTTATGTCCATAATTCTCCAGAACTGAATTAACAAGAGTAAGGCAACCTGAATTTACCATCAAAACCATGGTAACCAACATTTCTTTACAGTTGTAGGGTCGAAATTCACTTGCTGAACCCACATATAGTCACCTTTTCCTAAATTCACAGTCTGTCCGCGCATTCGTGGATTGAAAACCTGAGAGGCACTAATTCACTGGGAAAACAGTGTTGCTAGTCCCTGCAGTTGCTCAATTAACTCTCTTTTGAGCATTTTACACCATTGTCAACACAGTTACCTCATTTTCCCTTACAATTGGCTTTACTTCTGCAAAAATAGCCCTCTGTGTTGTTCTGCCCACTAAAATCAGTTCTAGTACAAGTCACAGGTACTACTTAACCATGGAAACACCAGTAGCCCTGAATGTTCAACCTCTGAATGCCCCACACAGAGAGCTAGAGTGGAAGGCCCTGGGTGATAGAGATTACCAGATGCTAGACTCAACTGCCGTGACTTCCAAATTCAATATTCACCTGCTGAATGAGGTAAAAGCCCAATATCTCAGTGGAGATGATATCTTAGGGATTTGGGACTCCAACCTGCCCATTTACAATCTCCCTCAAGTCAATGTCCTCCCAGAATTGATAAATCAATGCCGTTCTAGCTATGACCCATGTCAGAGAGCTGTTCTCAGCCCCTCAGGCTCAGTATTGTTCCATATCACCCCTGAGGCCAATAATGAGATGCTACACTTTCACACTGCAAAGCCCCTAACTCCTCTCTCCATCAATGACTTGATAAAGAAAGGGGGCAAGCTGTTCAATGCTCATATTACCAAGATTAATCAGTTATTTATTCAGCCAAAATTTGAAGCTATGAGCCCCACCCTTCCTATAGCATATCAATATCTCAATGAGCTGGGCAAAATGCTGGTGGATTTGATCAGTTACATCCTAGGTTATGGGACATATGAGGATGTTGATGAAATCATTATGGCCATGCTGTCCATATTCTCCCCTAGAATGCCTCCTGCTGTGCACTATGATTTTGCTACATACATTGCCAATAAGATTCATGAACAATTGATGAATCTAGAAAGGGAAAAGGTGTTTAAATACACTAGGTGAATCTATCACTTATTCTTATTTTATCAGCCTGATGCCTTCCCTGTTCCTCTCAAGAAGCTAAATGCCCAGGGAAACCCAAGGTATGTAGTGTTTTGGTCTTCAGTCTTTCATCATATATCTTATTCACCTTACACCTACTGTGAATCCATAGACCTTTTTATCCATCCAGCTATGACCTTGTTATTGGGTGTCCCTCCTCCCAGATTGACAGAGGAGATGCAAAGGATTCTTCACCTCTCAAAGGCCTACAACATTGGTGATTGGTACTTTTACCAACACCATAGAGTAATCAGAATATATGGTTATGAGTTGAACCCTTATAGGCTACCAAGATATGTCCCTATGAGACTTTTTGCCCTAGAGTATTTTAGGCAGTTTGGAAATGCAGACTTTGTCCATTTCCAAAGTAAAAACAAGAAGGTGCATCTAAAAGTGAGAAATCAGCTAGGACCATTTCTATACAACAAAAGGGAGGAAGGATGGAAGGAATCTGATATGATCCTAGAGACCCTCAAGTTGCAAACCAGTTTCAAATGGGTGCCTTATGACCCTAATCATTTCATTTCCCTCGGGAGGGTAAAATACAAATTGGGTGGCTACGCTCACGTGAGACTGCCTCATATTGAGCAGTATGCCAATTCTTTAAGCTGGAAAGAGGGCACTCTAGAAGAGCCAATTGGTAGAGAGGAAATGCTACAAAGAGAAGCAAAGAATATTGAGAAAGAGGCTGACTTGGAAACTTGTGGACAGATTTCCTCTTCCTATCAAAGGCAACTTGGAGCAGCTGCCTCATCTTTTACAGCCCAGCAGCAAGCAGCCGAAACTGCCCAACAGGAATCAAGCAAGGATAAAGGCAAGCAGATGGAGTAGGAACAACCACCTCCTATGACAGAACAACAAGCACAAAAGCAGGCAGAACAACAAGAAAAAGGGCAAAAAGAGGGGCAGCTAATACAGCAAGAACAAACAGCTGAAGCCCCAATACCTACTGAGCAACAGGCTCAAGAGAATGTGCCTCCTAGGCAAGAAAAGACAGTGGAGGCCTCAGTGCTACCAACTCCACAGAAAGAAGAAAAGGGAAAGAAGAGGGATAGAGAGCAGGAGACTCCCCTCACCACATCCACAAATCAAGGGGAGAAAAGGCATAGATTGAATCCCCTCTCCGAGGAAGAAATGCCTATGGGGAAATCATTGCGCATGGGCCCACCGAGCATGGAGGCATCTGCCAGTTCCTTCCAGCAGGAACAAGAAAGAACCCTTGGACGAGAGATCAGCTCCTCAAGTCAGCAAAGGAGAGTAGAGACAGGCATCAAGCAACAATTCATTGATATTAAAAGGAGAAATGAGCCACTCAGGCTCCAAATCTACAACCAGTTGCTTAAGATGGCCCCTACCAATCAGCAGAGGCTTATGTCGGCCTATGACATAACAGAAGGGAAAATGACCATGAGTCATTTCATGCCCACCATGCTGCAGCCACAATCAGCTGCAGATTATATAAGAACCAACCTTGAGGTTTTTGCCAAGGACATCCACCCTATGGACCAAATAGAACTTCACAAGCAAACGGGTGAGATGGTCTATTCAACACTGGCAGATAAAACATTGTTAGCTAATAGGTTGGAAAACAGCCTAAACAATACAGTTGCCCAACTTGAGTTGGAGAAGGCATCCTCTCAGGCCAAAGACAACAGGATCAGGTCTTTGGAGGATATAATCATAGAGCTTGGGCATGACCCAAAGGATCCAAAGGCTATACAAACGCTGCTGAAAATAAGAGATGCAGACCTTGCAGCTCTAAGAAAGAATATTAAGCTCCCAACAACCATTCACCCTCAAACAGAAGAGGTTTCCCAACAAAGACAAGACCAGGAGGTAGCAACATTGCTGGTAGCACTGCACAAACAGCTAGTGCAAACAAAAGGGAAGCTGGAGGACACAGAGGCTGCACTGCAGGCAGCCCTACAGCAGAAAGATGGAGGTCAAACTTCTTAGCCCCCTCCAGAGATCATAAACCTTGAGGAGCCCCCACCGACTACTGCTCCTCCCACAGAGAAGACAGCTCCATTAACATCAACATCAGCACCAGCACCAACCTCAGAGTAGGCTCCGAGCCTTGATATGCAGAAGTTGATGAGTGAAATCAAGGTCCTAGAAGCCCAGATGACAGAGCTAAATGGAGCCAAGGAGAATTTAGCTAAGCTGAAAGAAAAATATGACAAATCCAAGCAGAATGTAGCTGAAAAAGGGAGAGAAATAAAAGCTCTCAAAGAGAAGATAAAGGAGCTGGAGAAAGAGCTCACCCTTGACAAAGTGGTGGCTAAGGTCAAGACAGTTTTGTGGACCCACATTGGCCAATCAATAATGGATCAGTGGCAATATATTGAGACCATCCATGAGAAAATGGAGCTCATAGGCAAAGCACAGAAGGAAGTCCATAGAGCAAGGGCATCTCTAGGCAGTATGCCTGAGATAGCCAACAGAATGATCAATGTGCTTAATAACCGAACAACTCCTCAGCTGGCAGCAATAGGAATCTCCAATAGAACTGAAACCATCCAGCTGATAAAGAGGGTCCTCACATTGAAAAGTCTGGTGTAGAAATTGGATAGAAGAAGCTAGGGCATGCAAACAGAAGTCAACAAATTCATGGATAAGTTTGCAGCATTACACGGCAGAGGTCTTCCTAGCTTGCCGAATAGTGCAGGGAGACTGCTATCACATGAGATTTATGCAAAAAGGGTGAACACATTTGCCACCAATCAGATCAGTCAAGGATCAAGTACTTCAGAAGTAACAGGGCCAGCATCTGGGCAAAGTCTCTATGACAGGATAGAGAACTTATTTTTTATTATGAATGAAATCAGACATTTGTTTGAAGTGCCTCCAAACTTCTACAAATACACAGAGGGAGATGAAACCTTAGATGCAATTTTGAGGTATAAATTGCCTACACAGGAGTGGTGGACCAGAATGATACAGTTGTTACTGTAATCAGGAGGTTTTCATCAAAGTTTTGTCATCAAAAAACATAAGTCATCATATTCAGAAAATATGATGCATACACTATGACCGAAGAAAAGTGGAATGAGACAACTCAGCAGGAAGATTCGGCCACTAAAAGCAACACTGACAGCTACAGGTAACAGGGCCGAGAAAGCTACAACATGACAAAGTATAAAGACACATCATTCAGCATTAATGCAGAACGCTCAACCGACTCAGTGTCCTCCAAAGGTCAAGAAGAGTTCTGACAGAATTAAAGACTATTTATCTTACACTTAGGGTAGGAATAACTTCCTTATATGCTATTTTGTAAAGTTGGTGAGCGTATTTAATTTATCAAGTAACTCAGCGGTTAGATATTTTGTAAAAGCGATTGTGAATATTCCCCCTCACTTAAGCTTGCAGAGGGGGGGGTGGTTGTTGTTTTCTGGTGAAGAAAGGAGAACTCGGCTGTAATTTCTGAAAGGATGATATAAATAAATCTTGGAGTTACAAGAATTGGGTCTTACTGATGCATGCTGTCTTGGAACCATTGAATGCTACAAGATTCTAGTGCTATAGCTTAATATAATAAGTGTTCTCTATCTCTGTTAATGTTTTGTTATTTGTTTAAGCTCACAACTCTCATATGTTGTTCTAAATCTAGGAAGAAAGGAAAAGAATAGCTCAGGATTTGTCCATAGAGACACCCTGATCTCAATCTGTCTTTACTATAAATGTTTTCTATGACTTCAGCTGTTTAATTGGAATTCTTAACTGCTCCAATAAACCTTGAATATTTCACAGTTACTATTTAGTAATTCATGTATGCTACTAAGTAGAAATTGTTGTTCAAATTGTTATCACACTGTCCGTAATTCCATTTCCCACTGTTTCACTCACTAATCAGAAATTTATATTAAGAATAGCCATCTAGCCTTGCAGTAAAACTTTCTCCATCACAGGCACCAGGACTGTCTCAAATTTCTGACTCCATATGTCCAATGGACTAGCATCTTTCACACATTTCATGCCCTTCTCACAACAACAGTTCACAACCAAAGTCTCCAACAAAAACTGAAACTTATAACTAGCTTAAAATCTTCACAAAACAGAGCCAAAACTTAGAGAGAGAGCCCTCTCTGATTATAGGTAGGCTAGGACCTATAATCCAAAGCCTAGTTAGTGGTTACCCCGGCTGTATTCCCTTGGGAGTCATAGGGAAGGGCACTTGTCTATATAATGATTTCTTCACCGACTGAAGAAACCTCTATAGAGTTCAATGGCCATTCATTCCTAGGATGCCTCGTGGTGCATCTAGGGCAAAAAATGGCCAAAGCCCTCTCTGCTTCCTCTTGTTTCCTTTTGATATGTAAGGCATCCATTTGCATGGAAAGATTCTGCAACATCTCACTCTTGAAGTCTTCCAGCATGTTTCCAATTTCTCCTTTAATGGATGAGTTAGAGGAAGAGGTACTGGCTATGGGTTGACTCCCCCCACCTTTCTTTCTTGCTGCTCTAGATTGGTTTCTAAAAAAAATCTTTATGTCCTCATAGGATAGTTGGTAGATGTCTCCCCTGGCCAGTAGATGGAGGGTGCCTAAAAGATCTTTCCAGATTCCCCTGAGCAGGACCAACTTCAGAGACTCAGGGTCAAGTGTACAGTTGACCCTTTTGTAACTAAGCTGGAACCTCTCTTCATAATCTTCTAGGGATGCATCGATTCCTATAGTCATTTGGAAAATTTTTTCTTTAGTATCTTTTGACTTACGATAGTCTCGATACTTTTTGTTAAAGGCTTGCTGCATCTGAGCCCAAGTTTTGATGTTATTGCTAGACAATCCCATGAACTAGTGTAGTGCTGCATCCTTGAGAGTAGAAGGGAACAACTTTAACTTTTTCTCATCCTCTGCATAGTCATAGGTTCAACAAATAACAACAAATTCAAACAAAAAGGTGTCAAGATCTTTTGTAGTCAGACCTTGGAAATGAGGTAGGGCGGAAGGGTTTATATTTTTCATTTTGGTGTCCCCATTGGTCTCTCAAATGGGGAAGGTACCCTCTATTCTCTCTCCATTCCCCTTAGCATTTATGTGTTCAACCATTGGCTTCAAAGGAATGTTCTCTTCTTCTTCTTCCCCTATAGGTTCTTCAAATATGTCTGGTTGTTCACCTAGGGGTTCTTCTTGATTGTGGCCACCGAAGAAGAGAGAAGGTTGGTGTGTCAAGCAGTGGGGCTGTTTGGAAATTTTTTTCTTGAGTTATCTCTATTCCTACGAGGCATGAAATGAAATCTTTTTGGTTGGTTTTTGTTTCTTTCTTCTCCACACTGATAGTACCTGTAAAACTAAAATTGATTGAACAAAACAAATTGAAACTAAATGAAATGAACTTGCTAAAATGAAATTTGCAAAATTTGAAAAGGAAAGCAAGGAAATACAGAACTTGAAAGGAAAGGAAATGACTAGTCTACTCTTGCTTAAATAAACTATTAGCAGAATGTTGCAATAGAAAATAGAAGAAAGCAGTAATCATGGAATACACTGATGCTTCCTTGGAAACGACACCAAAAAGTGGTGAGCACCAATATTGCAGCAATAATGCTACAACTCCTAAGCTGCCTACTTTACTCTTATCAACCTGGTAGCTCGTAACAAACTTGGAAGCATCGGTGCTGTATGCACAAGTACTAGTTCTTACTGCAGGTTGTCACTTCATCAGCTGGCGCAAGATCACTAGGAGCTCAAGCCAACTTCTATGGATTCTATAAGAAGATCTATATGTGATGAAAGGAGAGAAAGATTGCTCTACAGATGCTACTTTAGTTGTAGAAAGGAGAAACTTTGAAATGTAAAGAAAAACTAGTAAACCTTGATTAACCAGCTATACTTTTGCAGAAAGCACTTTGAAAACCATGAAAGGAATGCCATTACCTACTCAAGGAAGTAAACAACATCTAACTAAGCTATTTCTCGAAGTAAATAAGCAAAAGAACATCATTTTGGATTTTTATGTATCTTTATGTGAATTTGACATGCATGTAGTTTATTGTGAGTGAATGTGGCAACTAATAGGTGGTGTTGGAGGGTGGTTTTTGGACTTGAGAGGATGTAGGATGGTGTGGATGGGTCCTAGGAGGTCTCAGGTGGCCTTCTAGAGGCTTTTCCCACACTCAGTCTTCAAAAGAAAGCCTACACGAAAATCTATAGGAGGAAAACAACGTTCTATAGGAGGCCTACAGGAGCAGGCCGAGAGTAATTTTCACTGTTTTGAAGGTATGAGAGTAGGTGGAAAAGGTAGATGAAGGTTGGAATGAGGTGTTAGGGCACCTAGGCTCCACCAAGAATCATCAAGAGAGAGAAAGATGATTAGATTTGCTCAAGGAGAGAGGAAGAAGTTCTATGGAAAATGCAGGAAACTAAGGCAGAATTGAGGAGAGACCTGGGCGACCTATAGGGAATGGATCAGATGGAGGATGGGATGGCTAATAGGCTGGCCTACTGCTAGAAGAGATCTGCTACATAAACAACTGATAGTCAACCAATAATATCAAGCAAGCAATGAAATAAATGCATCTAGGAAAATAGATTTTTGCATCAAAATAGTCTAAACTATGATCTATGGAAGGAAATGATGATAAATTCTGTAAGAAAGGAGAGCATTAAAGAATACCATTATAAATAAATAAGTGAGCATGATGAAGAAGTTCTGAAGAAAAGCAAAACTAGACTATTAAACACTAAAAAGTTGCAAACACTAGAAGTCCTATGCATGAGGAAAATCTGTGTTTTTGGGGTAGCAAGAGGGTCTTTGCCTCAAATGATGGTCCCAAAGGAAGGAGGAGAGGCCAAGGCATTGTTACTAGCCTTTTGAATCTTTTATTTATCACTACTTAACCTGCTATAGAAAGCACAAATGGAAGCAAACTACTGAATCATCAAAATCAACCTATTCTTAACCATAAAAGAAATACTCTAACAACAAACTAATCTGCAAACTGAAATAAAAAATATAAATAAAAGTAAAGAGGAGCTTGGCTACTTGGATTGGGCCCTAACCCAAGAGCTTCAGTCCTCTGAGGTAACTTAGTGCTAGCTCAAAAAGGATTCCATATTTATTTCCAAAACAATAACAAGATTACATGAAACTATCACACAATAATAAGCTCGAAGTTGGAGCAGAGTTTACATAAGAAAAAATCTGACCCTAGTGAGGCCCTAGGCCTCTCTACTTATACAACTAAAGATACCAACAGCTTCCTTAAAATCAGGGAGGCTTGGCTCCCAAAACTCAAAATAATCATCAGTCATCCTCCACTTGCTCGACTGCCTTCTAGTGCATGACTTGGTTGCTTGTACTCCGAGCTGAATGAAGGGGAATTCGAAGTGAGGAGTAATAAATGAGGGGGATTCGCTCCTATAAGTCCTCTCCTTTGTCCACTTCGAGTTATTTCTGCCATTTGTCCACTGGATCCTTGACTTTGACCTCATAATTCATCAATAATCTGCATTAAACACATGTTAGACCACATGGCATCATAACTAACTCAACTCACTCCATAAGAATAAATATAATTAGAAAATCATACAATAAGCTAAAAGAATGGTTTTTTTGAGTAGGTTAGGAGGTAAAATGAGCCCATATAATTACCCATTTATGAGGCTCATCATCACCCCCTACTGAAAGTGTTGCTCATCCTCTGAGCAACTTAGTCCATCTCCTCATCTTTTATGGCCTTGGTGGCATCCCTAGCATCCCAAGCTTCTAATGTGGTCTCCTCTTCCTTGTCATAGAATCATGCCTTCCTTTCTATCTCTTCCCACTACTCCTCCTCTTCTTCTTCTCTTTTGCCTTCCAGCATGCCTAACAGCAGTGGGGGGCTCAGTTTGAGGCCAATCCAGTTGACCTTCAACCTCTGCATGGAGCGCTTGTACAGTGACACTCTTCTTAATGCCTACTTCATCCTCATGGGGGAATGATATTCCCTGATCTGTAGACTGTGTCGTAAGGTTTTCCATCTCCTCATGCATGCATGCACATATTCATCCCCAAGTAGCCTTTGCATATCCTCAAAGTGTGCAATGGCTTGTGCCTGGTCACTTATATATCTAGGGGAAATCTGAGGATTATTGGCAAGTAGGTTATGTGTGCTAATGAGTTCCATGGGATCTGATGGCTCAGCTCTGATCATTAATGGCTCATTCTGTTGAGATTGCAACAAGATGATGGAGCTTAGTGAAAAGAGTCGCCTTCACTAAGTGGGCCCGCAGGCTATTTTTGGCGCAAGTCTATTTTTAGACTATGTCTATTTTTTGACATATGGATTATGTCTATGGATTGCAGGTTGCTGTTTATGGATGATTGATCAAGTTGGAAAAATAGATGGACTTCTATTTTTGATGAAAGTGTGAGTGATCACAGTGTGAGGGATCAAGTCTATTTTTA
>APFE030142301.1:23804-68914 GCA_000404065.3 Pinus taeda
ACTAAGTGGGCCCGCAGGCTATTTTTGGCGCAAGTCTATTTTTAGACTATGTCTATTTTTAGACATAGGATCATGTCTATGGATTGCAGGTTGCTGTTTATGGATGATTGATCAAGTTGAGAAAATAGATGGACTTCTATTTTTGATGAAAGTGTGAGTGATCACAGTGTGAGTTATCAAGTCTATTTTTAGACTGGCTGTCAAAAATAGAAAAGTCAAATATTATTATCTCACAATAATATTTGGACTATAAACTTAATCTTATTCTCTTGGAGCACTTCAGTTCGAGTTACGGATGTGGCACATGCAATTGCATGAAGGAAATACGTGGTTCTTATGGGTTAGTTGAATATTTGCATGCATGACTTCAGTTAGAACTCAAGTGAGTTGAGTTTAGTGGACTGTAGGTGCAGTTGATGGAGTTGTGTTCAGTTTAGCTTTGTTAAACTGGTTGTATTTAGTCTAACTGGCGAATAGACTAGAGATGAGTTGGGTGAATTAGTTATTAATTAATTCACAACTTATTAACTCATAATACAACTAATGAATACATCAGTTAACTCAGTTGCATGTCAGTGCATGTTCAGTTCAGCAGGGACAGGTGTTAGAGAATCAGATTGCTATCAGTTGTGACTATAGTTGTGCACCAGATCTTGCACAAATCAAGGGATTGAGTATGCCAATGAGTTTGCCCACATTGTAGCTTGAAATACGTGATTTAGCCAAGGAAAGACGTGGCTGCCTTGGAATTATCACCAGTTCTTCTGCAGGATTGAGCAACGGAAGCAAGCAAGCAGCGGAAGAGATTTGAGCCAGTGATTGATTCAGATCTGAGCTGTATTGTGTGTAACAGGTGGAGCTGGTACTGGATTGCTTGTGATAAGCATTGTACTTTGTAATGTTACATGACTCAATCATTAATATACAGATAGTTGGGGTTTTTAGCGAGATGCTTTCCCCGGGATACATACTGTGTTAATGTGTGAATGCTCTTGATGTTTTATTGTTATTGATGTTGCTATATTGATGATCAACGTAGAGGAGCTTATGTATTGTGTATGTTTTCTGCAATAGTACATGATCAGGATAATCTCTGTTGAATATGTGTTAAATTATTCAAAATTTCTACACATTCTGCTCTATTATTATCAACCTTCTTATTTCTGCTGCCCTCAACTCTTCATGGTTCATCTATGAGGCCATGGCCATTAGTTGCAGGTCCCCTAGCCTAGAATTGGGGTCCCACACATTTATTTCTATGAGGGCCATGTTATGTAGGTAAAATTTTTCCATCTCTGCCTTATCTTCTGATGTTCTTTGGTCACACAAGTCCATAAACTGCCTATAATCTTGGAAAAGCATTGTGCCTCTTTGTGGCAAAGTCTTTATCTGAAAGTGCAACCATTGGTCCTTGAGATATAGGCCATAGGATTTTGTTGGTGTTCTACATTGCAATGCCTCCATGGATAAGTTGGCCATGCATGCCAGCTGGGTCTCTTTCTCTTGCAGCTACCTCCTTAGCAATTCATTTTTAGTTTCAAGGTGGCTTCTTGTAATTGCTTCCTTGTGTCTGATAGCACTCAACTCTCTGCCCATTTCTTTGAGTTTGTTCTCCATATGGCCAATATCCTCAACTCCTTTGGATTTGGTTATTTTCATCCACCTATGTGTTCTTATTCTCTCTTTCTCTAATTCAAAGAATAGTGGAATTGAAAAATTTTGTGGAATTAATGTTCCTCCCTCCAGAAGGTTGTAGTAGGAGGTAATACTAGGTTGGGGATCATGTTCTTGTAGCTCTGTTTCTTCCCCCTTTACCTGTGGCTGTCCTTCCATTTCTTTCTCAAGCTCTTGGGTCTCCTGTAGTTTTGACAATGTCTCCTGTAGAACTCTCTGAGCCTCCTGTAGGACTGTTTTTGGGTCCTGTAGCTCTACCTTTTCTTTCCATGTGGGAGATCTAGGAGTCCCCCTTTCATATGTGATAGGTTCCTTGGAAGGGTGTTCTTTTCCTTGGGCAGAGGGTGAATCTTCAATTGTAATCAACTCTTTTGAACAGGGTTGAGGTTTCCCTGTTTTGATTCTTGTGCTCTTCCTAGCCCTGAAATTCATCAAGGCTTGCCTTTTCCTCTTTTGTTTTGGCTTGATTGGTGTACTGAGGGCAGTGAGAGTAGTTTTTGCCTCTCTTTCTAGTGTCTCAGGGGACACTTCTCCTTGTTCTATCTTTTCTACCTCTTTCTCTCCTCCTTCTGTCTCTTTTCTTGTCTTTGTTCCTTCCTATTATGTTTCTTGAGCTTTCTCCTCCTCTATCTTATTTATTCCTCCTTTGTTTCTTGTTCTGCTAAGTCACCAGTTGCTTCTCCTTCCCCCCCTTATTGTTCTTCCTCCTCACTGTCATGTTTTGGAAGATTTCCCATGCTATAGGGAGTGTAAATGTATGGAGGGCTTCTTCCACTAAAATTTTGATTAACCCATGGTGAGCTAGCTGCTATGAATTTTCTACTTGAACCTTAGTGCCAGAGTCAATGAGGGACTGCAGGAGGAGGTAGGGGATGCTGAGCTTCTGATGTGCTGGAGTGTCCATCCCATACCTTAATTCATGAAGGATTCGAAGGTGGTAACCATAGACAATGTTGTACCTCCCCTCACAGGAAATATATTTCATTATTTTGTAGCTAACCTCATCCCAAGGATATGGTATGTTATCCCTTCTAATGCCATTTTTATCCTCTACAAGGGTTTCATTGTTTTGAAAAAAGTTTTTCTTAGCAGCCTACCCAATTAGTTTCTCATCCTTACTCCAAGGTAGCCCAAGGGGAAGGGTAGTGACCCTACTGATAAATTTAGGGGTTATCTCCATGGAAATACCTCTAAAGGTGATAGTGGCATGTGTTCTAGTGTGAGGAACCAAAGAGTGGGAAATTATTGGGCAATTTCCTCATCAAACCCTCAGAATTTCTCAAAAACGTTCATCCAATTTTCTCTTGTGAATATTTCCACTACCTAGGGATGTGCATGGAGCCTGGAGCAGTTGGTGGGATCCTTCCTCATAAACCCTCCTATCATTTTGTTTATACTCCTTTGGGAAACCAAATGTGGAGATGGAGACAAATTTTTTTGAGAAGAACAGAGAAACATAGGAGACTGTGTTTAAAAAAAAAATAAAATAAGCAGAAATTCCTTTATGTATTTTCTCCTCCTAAAGGGTTTATCTCTTCCTCAAATTGAAACCACTGCTTGCATATATGGATATTCAATGGGGGCATGCATGGAACCTACCTCCTCAGATCAAAAATCATGCTAAAACCCGTGTTTTCTCTCTTCAAACAACTCACTACCCCTCCTGTAGAAGTCTGTTGTCCCTCCTATAGAATTCCTGTAGGTGCTCCTGTAGAACTTGTAAGTGCTCCTGTAGAACCTGTAAGTGCTCCTGTAGAAAACGCCGAGAGTAGAATATGGGAGAGATCAATGGAGAATGATGGTTATGAGGCTATGGGGGCACAAAGAAAGTGTTGTAGCTGAGTTTCGAGGAGAGAATGAAGGAAAAGGTGGTGAGAGTGCTCGGAGAGGAGTACTTATTGCCCTTTATGGATATTTCCGGTGATGGACGGTGAGCTGGTAGAGTATACGTTGGCTATATTTAGACCATTGGTCCCCACCTGCCTTGTCATTATGGGCCCTCCTCATAATCACCCCTCATGATTGAATCAAAGTTCACACTTCCTCCACTACCTGTCCTTGACATCTTTCTTGAGTTGACTGTGCGCACGTGTGGGTGACATCTTCGAATGAGTGGAGTCAACTAGATGAAAGTGGTCAGGTTAAATGGCCACCTTTCCCTCGTTCAACCTCAACCATCTCGTTACTTTTGCATGCCTTCTAATTACATAAATGCAAACAAAGGAGTGGGTTAGTTACTTACTTGATATCCGAATGTATTTGCGGTGAGGTGTTGTGGCTCTCTCTCTCTCCTGCATGCCTTTGTTTCTTTTGATGCATGCTATCTACTTGCTGATGTGTGGTTGTGTCTTGTGCAAGTTCTTCTCTGGCTGGATCTAAGCTTTAGGTGTCTTCTTCAACCTTCATGTTTTCACTCTCTTGTTGCTGATGTTGGATTTTAATGGGATCGGCTGCTACAAGAATTCCTACAAGAGCTCTTGTAGCTACTTCTCCCCTTGAAACTTCAGCTTCTTTCTAGGCTTGCAGCTATGAGGATGATGATAAATATGTAGATAGATATGGAGAGGTAATAGGTAGGCTTCAGGTGAGGTGAATGGTGCTGTTTCCTTTCTTATTTTTTTGTTTTTTTTTTCTTTTCCTGAAAAAACTGTTTTTTCTGTGTTTTTCTTGGAAAGGAAGAAGAATGATGCTTAGGGTGTGATGCAGGCTTGGAAATGATGCAAGGAGGTTTGAAGACTATAGGAGGGTTTATAGGTTCTTTATGAAGCTTCCCTGTCCCTCAAACTGCCTTTTATACCGATTTCTGACTCTCTATAATTCCTATAGGAACCTCCTGTAGAAAACATAGTTCTTGAAAAAGAAGCATAGTGAGGTGAAAGAAATTCTAAGAATGATGGAGAAAGGTGTGGGAAGGTAGGATAGGTGTTGGTGTTGGTTTCAAGGCTCCCTTATCACCTTCTACTGCTTCCTATAGTCCTCCTACAAACCTGCAATGCAAATGAAAATTCATTTTTCTTCTTCTTCTTTTTTTTGAAAACAACTAGGGCGCCTCAGGGAGGTTTTCACCCTAGTTGCCTGCCCTGGGTGCTTCCAAGGGAGGTTTTCACCTAGGGATATTATTTTTCTCTCTATTTTTTTTTGACATCATTGGGCCACCTTAGAAGAGGTTTTCAACCTAATGATGGGACTCAAGTGCCTCATGGAGGTTTTCACTTGAGTCCTAATTTTTTTATTTTTTCTTTCTCTTCAGCGAGTGGGTGAAGTGGAGGCTAAGAAATGCTCCACTACCATCACTGTCTTATTCAAATCTTCAATGAAATATCGCTTGGGGAGGAGTTTCTTGTAGACTTTCAACCGGTGTCCATTGACAAGCATGGGGATGGCTTCATCATCAATGGTTCTGATCAGAATTGAACCATTGTCATTGCATTTCTCTAGAGTGTAGGGTCCCAACCATCTTGTCCTTAGCTTTCCCTTGAAATATTTATGTCTTGAATCATAGAGTAGTGCCCAATCTCCCTCTTGAAATTGCTTCTCCTTGATATTTTTGTCATGCCATATCTTTCTCTGAAGCTAAACTACCTCTGTATGGAGAAGGGTTTGCATTCTATGTTCATCCAATCCACTAAGCTGAAGTGATATTTCTTTCTATGGATGGTTGAGGTCTAGGTCTAGTTGAGCTGCCATCCTTAGGGTATTGAATTCAAATTCTATTGACAACAAAGCCTTCTTCCTATAGATCAGCTCATAGGGTGTGAACCCTGTGGTGGTCTTCCATGTTGTGTTGTAGGCACAAGTGGCCTCAACTAATCTATCCGCTCAGTCTTTTCTACTGCTGCTCACTACCTTTGTCAAGATCCCTTTCAATGCTCTGTTAGTGACCTCCACCTACCCATTGGCTTGTGGATGGTAAGGGGTTGAAGTCCTGTGCTTGATTCTATGACGTGTGAGCAAGTCTTCAATCAAATTGGAAGTGAACTGACTACCTTGATTTATGACCAACTCTCTTGGATACCTGAACTTGTAGAATATGTTCTCTCTAAGAAAATCATCTACTTTTTCCTCTGTTGCTACTTTGATTGCTTTTGTCTCTACCCACTTTGTCAAGTAATCAGTGCACACAATGATGTATTGTTTCTACTTTGAAGGAGGGTTGATAGGCCCCACAAAGTCCATGCCCCACTTCTCAAATGGCTCAAAGGTCACTTGAGGTTGCATGGACATCTCATCCTTTGCAGTAGGTTTCCCCATCCTCTGACACTGATCACATTGGATGGTATATCTCCTCACATCTTGATGAAGAGTGGACCAGTAGTAGCCTGCTTGTAGTATCTTGAAGGCAGTTCTTTTTGCTATGAAATGACCTCCACAAGGCCCATCATGATAGGTTAGGAGGATGTCAAAGACTTCCTTGTCCCGGACACGTCTTCTCAAGATCTGATTTGGGCCAAGTTTGAAGAGATTGCCCCCAATCCAGATGAAAGGAGCGCTTTTCCTTACTATCTTGCTCTTCTCTTTTGAGGATAGGTGTGGTGGGAACTATGCTAAAACCAAGTAGTTCGCTATATTGGCAAACCATGGAGAGAGTACTGAGATAGCATATAGATGTTCATATGGCATTTGGTCATTCACCATTCCTTCTTCACCTGCAGGCAAATTTACTCTAGACAAAAGGTCAGCAACAACATTTTATTTACCAGGCTTAAATAAAGGAAAAAGTAGTAAAATAATAGCCAACTTCTTACACATTTTCTTTAATATCCTATATATATAACCTAAATCTAGCTCCTGGATACATCATTAAGAACTGGAAAATATCTATTGAAGCATCCCCTAATGATGGACTCACTTGGTAGTCTGAAATGTTGGGTTCACAAAACTCTATAACAAGTTATTCTTCTTCTATCTAAAAACTATCCTCACCTGTATGGATTCATTATTTAACAACTTACCAATAATGGTCAAATCAAATTGTTGTAGTAAAAGAAACCATCTAATAATGTGAGCATTTACATCCAGTTTGTTCATTAAATATCTAATCATAGCATGATCAGTCTACACAAAAGTTTGATAGCTTGTGATATAATGTCTGAATTTGTTTAAGGAATGCATGACAGCTAGGAGTTCCTTCTTGGTCACCGTATAGTTTAACTCTGACTTTGACAAGTTTTTTCTTATAATTATATGGAATATGGTAACGTTTCATCAATTTTTCCTAAGGCTGCTCGTATTGCTTTGTTCGAGGCATCTGTGTGAATGTGGAAAGGTAGGGTCCAGTTTGGGCCTCTCAAAATTGGGGTAGTCGCGAGCTTTTTCTTCAAGGTATCTAGGGCTTCTTAATAGTTTTCTGACCATACGAATTCAACATCTTTACCTAAGAGGCCAAAAAAGGAGAGGGTAGCTTGCTGAAATTTATAATAAATCTCCAGTAATACCCAGCTAAGCCTAGGAAACTTCTGACATCTCTCACTTTTTGAGGAGGTGTGACCCTTTGGATGATGGCAATTTTGTTGGGGTCCACCTGCAATCCTTGTTGAGATATTGTGTGACCTAGCACGGTCCCTTCAGTCATAAAAAATTCACATTTTTCCAGACTGAAGGATAGGTTCATCTCAATACACTTGTCTAGAACCTTTCCTAGATTAGATAAAGCTTCCTGAAAGTCAGAACCATAAGGAGTAAAGTCATCCATGTATATCTCTATTGCATCATGAACTAATTTAGAAAATATACTCAGTACCACTCTTTGGAAAGTAGCTGGAGTGTTATACAAACCAAAAGGAAGAACCCGTTATGCAAAGGTACCCCAAGGACAAGTGAAAGTGGTCTTATCTTGGTCTTCCAGGCTGTTTTGAATCTAATTATACTCACTAAACCCATCTAGGAAAGAGAAATTTTTTTTCCCTACCAGACCGTCTATTACTTGATCTATGAAAGGTAAAGGAAAATTGTCATTTTTAGTGGCTTTGTTCAATTCCTGATAGTCGACACAGATTCTCCACTTACCAATTTTCTTGGGCACTAGCACCAAAGGAGAGACCCGTTCATTGTTAGAGATGGGATAGATGAATCTTGCATCAAGCAATTCCTATAGTTCCTCCTTAACAATATCTTTAAGTGATAGATTCATCCTACTTTGAGGCTGCCTGACTAGCTTGCAATCCTCCTTGATGTATATATGATGAGTGCATACTAAAAGGTGCACTCCCTTCATCTCCTTATAACTCCAAGCGAAGGCATCTAGGTGTTTTCTTAGCAGGCTGCATAGTTCCTTCTCCTGGGAAGTGGATAGGGATGGATTGATTTTCAAGGTTCTTTCTAGGCCGAACTCTATATTCTTAACATGGAGAGGAGTGGAGTTGGCCACACAGAGATCAGTTGAGGGGTTGTTTCCATTTTCTCTTACTATGTCCTCTAATGGTGATACATTGGGAGCTGGATTCTGAATCAATGTTTCAATCATATCATCTTCATCTTGTGGTTTTCCCCCCATGGCGATTTCTAATGCACAAAGCGATGCAGAATAGACTTTATCCTCATCTTCCTTCTCCAACCAAAGAGGTAGATCATGTTCTAGCAAGGGTTGGGTAGGAGGATATAGGATTAACTACTTGGATGTATGCCCATTTTCTATGGTCATGGTCCCAGCTTGACAGCTGATGTAGGCATCAACAATAGCCAACCAGGGTCTTCCCGGAATGAGAGGATACACAGTGAGCTTTGCCTTTGGCTGGAGAACTAAGAAATCAGCAAGGTATTGCCAAAAATAAATGGAGACCATCACATCTTCCACAATCCCCTCAGGGGTCACGGTGGAGCGGTCTGCAAGTTGTAGCATAGTCATGGTCTTCCTCAAGGAGCCCTAGAGGTTGAGTTTGAGCATTGTGTCCTTTGTCATCACATTAATGGTAGCTCCCAAATCAATCAATGTGTGTGTGATCATGGTGCCATTGATGTGGACATCAACTACTGGGCTTCCAGGGTCCAGATATTTTGGACAGGTTACCTGCCCTAACATCAGGTCGGACGGTTGCCCTATGACATTGATGGTTGGTACATCTCTCTTGCGCCTTCCTAGATGCCTAAATCACTTCTCTCTGATCAACCTATTGTAGATAGGCACATCTTTTATGGCTTGGAAAAGTGGTATCCTCACACATAAATGTTTCAATTCTCCCAGGAGTTCAATTTCTTCTGGGGTAGGCTGGACTATTGCGGATAGTCTCTCAGGAAAGGGTGGATTTTCTTTAGGTTTGCTTTCCTCTTCATCTTCCTCAACCTCCTTGGGTGGAGGCTGGATATCTGGGAGAATTTTCTTAGATCACAAGTTAATTTCCTGAATCTCCATAGCATAAGTCAGGCATGATGGTTCCCCACTATACACTTGTTGAGCCTATTTGTTGTTCTGGTTTTGATTTGGCTGGGCAGGCATTTGGGGTTGCTTTGGTGGAGCAGGAGGTAACGATTGTGGTTGGGTAGGTGGTGGAGGCAAAAGAGCGAGAGGAGAGTTGTATTGGGGCCTCCACCCCTGATGAGATGCATTCCATTGAGGCTACAACTGAGCATAGGATTGAAATGAATGGGTGGCGGGTTGGGCATGATATGGAGATGTGAAGGACCAAGGAGGAGGTGTGGACTAGGAAGGATGAGCATGGGGGTTCCAAGAAGGTATGGAAGTGACTTGGTTGGGTTTGTAGTATGCCTGACATGTCCCTTGCAACCCCTGCTAATATGGTCTAGGTTCATGTGTCCTCCTTTGGTTTATGTAATAGAGCTGTTTAATGACAACCTCAGCCCCTTGATATACAACTTTAAGTCCAGGTAAGGAAGGGCACTTGTCTGTAGAATGATTTTCTTCACAGACTGAACAAACCTCCATAGAGTTCAATGGGCATTCATTCCTAGGATGCCTCCTGGTGCATCTAGGGCAAAATGTGGTCAAAGCCCTCTCTACTTCCTCTTATTTCCTTTTGATGTGTAAGGTATCCATTTGTATGGCAAGAGTCTACAGAATCTCACTCTTGAAGTCTTCCAACATGTTTCCAATTTCTCCTTTAATGGATGAGTTAGAGGAAGAGGTACTAGCTATGGGTTGACTCCCCCTACCTTTCTTTCTGGCTGCTCTAGAATGGTTTCTAAAAACAGTCTTTATGTCCTCATAGGATAGTTGGTAGATGTCTCCCCTGGCCAGTAGATGGAGGGTGTCTAAAATATCTTCCCAAATTCCCCTGAGAAGGACCAGCTTCAGAGACTCAGGGTCAAGTGTACAACTGACCCTTTTGTAACTGAGCTGGAACCTCTTTTCATAATCTTCCAGGGACTCATCGCTTCCTATAGTCATTCAGAAAATTTCTTCTTTAGTATCTTTTGACCTACAATGGTCTCAATACTTGTTGTTAAAGGCTTGCTACATCTGAGCCCAAGTTGTGATGCTATTTCCAGGTAATCCCATGAACCAATGTAGTGTTTCATCCTTGAGAATAGAAGGGAACATCTTCAACTTTTTCTCATCCTCTGCATAGTCATAGGTTCGACAGATAACAACAAACTCAAACAAAAAGGTGTCAGGCTCTTCTGTAGTCAGACCATGGAAAAAAGGTAGGGAGGAAGGGCTTATATTCTTCATTTTAGAGTCCCCATTGGTATCCCGAATGGGGAAGGTACCCTCTATTCTCTCTCCATTCCCCTAGCATTTTTGTGTTCAGCCATTGGCTTCAAAGGAATGTTTTCTTCTTTTTCTTCCCCTATAGGTTCTTCAAATATGTCTGGCTATTCACCTAAGGGTTCTTCTTGATCACAACCACTGAAGAAGCGAGAAGGTTGGCTGTGTGAAGCAGCGGGGTTGTTGGGCAAAACTTTTCCTGAGCTATCTCTATTCCTACGAGGCATGAAAAGAAATCTTTTTGGTTGGTTTTTGTTTCTTTTTTCCCCACACTAATAGTACTTGCAAAACTTAAATTGGTTGAACAAAACAAATTGCAACTAACTAAAATTAACTTGCTGAAATGAAATTTGCATAATTTGAAAAGGAAAGCAAGGAAATGAAGAACTTGAAAGGAAAGGAAATGACTAGTCTACTCTTGCTAAACTAAACTATTAGCATAATGTTGCAATAGAAAATAGAAGAAAGCAGTAATCATGGAATACTCTGATGCTTCCCTGATAATGGCACGAAAAAGTGGTGAGCACCAGTATTGCAGCAATAATGTTGCAACTCCTGGGCTACCTACTTTACTCTTATCAACCCGGTAGTTCGTAACAAACTTGGAAGCGTCGGTGCTGTATGCACAAGTACTAGCTCTTACTATAGGTTGTCACTTGGTCAGCTGGCGCAAGATCACTAGGAGCTCAAACCAACTTATATGGATTCCAAAAGAAGATCTATATGTGATGAAAGGAGAGAAAGATTACTCTACAGATGCTACTCTAGTTGTAGAAAGGAGAAAATTTGAAATGTAAAGCAAAACTAGTAAACCCTGATTAACCAACTAATTCTACTTTTGTAGAAAGCGCTTTGAAAACCATGAAAGGAATTCCATTACCTACTCAAGGAAGTAAATAAAATCTAACTAAGCTATTTTTGGAAGTAAATAATAAAAAAAACATCTTTTTGGATTTTTAAGTATTTTTATGTGAACTTGACATGCATGTAATTTATTGTGAGTGAATGTGGCAGTGAATAGGTGGCGTTGGAGTGTGGTTATGGGACTTGAGAGGATGTAGGATGGTGTGGATGGGTCCTACGAGGTCTCAGGTGGCCTTCTGGAGGCTTTTCCCACACTCAGCCTTAAAAAAAAAGCCTACAGGTAAATCTACAGGAGGACACAAGAAATCTACAGGAGGAAAACAATATTCTATAGGACGCCTATAGGAGGAGGCCGAGACCAATTTTCATTGTTTTGAAGGTGTGGGAGTGGGTGGAAAAGGTATATGAAGGTTGGAATGAGGTTTTAGGGCACCTAGGGTCCACCAAGAATCATCAGGAGAGTTAAAGATGATCAGATTTGCTCAAGGAGAGAGGAAGAAGTTCTATGGAAAATAAACGAAACTAAGGCAGAATTGAGGGGAGACTTGGGTGACCTATAAGGCTTGGATCAGATGGAGGATGGGATGGATGATAGGTTGGCCTACTTCTAGAAGAGCTCTGCTGCATGAACAACTGACAGTGAACCAATAAGATCAAGCAAGCAATGAAATAAGTGCATCTAGGAAAACAAAGTTTTGCATCAAAATAGTCTAAACTATGATCTATGGAAGGAAATGCTGATAACTTATAAAAGAAAGGAAAACATGAAAGAATAATATTGTAAATAAATAAGTTATTATGATGAAGAAGTTCTGAAGCAAAGCAAAACTAGACTATTAACCACTAAAAAGCTGCAAACACTAGAAGTCCTATGCATGAGGAAAATCTGTGTTTTTGGGGCAGCAAGAGGGTCTTTGCCTCAAATGATGGTCCCAAAGGGAGGAAGAGAGGCCAAGGCACTATTAATATCCTTTTGAATATTTTCTTTATCACTGCTTAACCTACTATAGAAAGCACAAATGGAAACGAACTACTGAATCATCAAAAGCAACCTATTCTTAACGATAAAAGAAATATATCTAACAACAACCTAATCTACAAACTGAAATAAAACATACAAATGCAAGTAAAGAGGAGATTGGCTGATTGGGCCATAACCCAAGAGCTTTAGCCCTCTGAGGTAACCCAGTGCTAGCTCAAAAAAGATTCCATCTTTATTTCCAAAACAATAACAAGATTACATGAAACTGTCACACAATAATAAGCTCGAAGTTGGAGCAGAGTTTGCATAAGCAAAAATACAACAAAAATCTGACCCTAGTGAGGCCCTAGGCCTCTATACTTATACAATTGAAGCTACCAATAACTTCCTTAAAATTAGGGAGGCTTGGCTCCCAAAACTTGAGATAATCATTAGTCATCCTCCACTTGCTCGATTGCCTTCTAGTGCATGACTTGGCTGCTTGTACTCCAACCTAAATGAAGGGGAATTCAAAGTGAGGAGTAATAAATGAGGGATATTCCCTCCTATAATTCCTCTCCTTTGTCCACTTTGAGTTGTTTCTACCATTTTTCCGCTGGATACTTGACTTTGATCTCAAAATTCATCAATAATCTGCATTAAACACATTTTAGACTACATGGCATCATAACTAACTTAACTCACTCCATAAGCATAAATATAATTAGAAAATCATACAATAAGCTAAGAGAGTAGTTGTTTTGACTAGGTTAGGAGGTAAAATAAGCCCATATAATTACCCATTTATGAGGCTCATCACATTTCCTGATAGCTTTGATGGGATGGGTTTCTCATATTCGGTTAATGTGGGATGGCCAGATGGATTCGAAGTTGAGTGGGGTGGATTTCCGAACTGACAAAAACATGGCCTAGTGGTCCCTGAACTGAATTATGGATCACGGTAAATCCACTGGCCTAATAACCCTTAAACCAAACTGTGGGTTGCAATAAAGCCATATTGTGTGCTTTTATGGGCCTAGGAATCCTTGTCAATGAATGGTGGGATATGTGATAAACCTAAGAGGTGGATTTCTCTCCGTTGGGCCTATTAATCTCGGGATGGGATTATGGTAAAGCTTGGAGAGTGTGTCTCAGTGTAGGGACTAGTGATCCCTGGATCAAACTGTGGATTATGGTAAATCTTGAGAGACTAGGAGGCGCTCAAATTCCTCATAGTGTAGGCAGAGAACTCTGATGGAATCCATGCTTATTTGGTGTTTTTGGTGTGTTCTATGAGTCCCACATTCATGCTTGGAATATGGAATGGGGGTGATTAGTTGAAGAGAGACTTGGCTCAACCATCTATGGTCGGGTGGAATATGGTAGTCCCATCTCTGGTTTTTTTATTGCATTCATTATTAATGAGAAATTCAATCCATCTATTTTCATGTGTAAATGTACTAATGTATATATGGCCTAATAGATGATAATGCAACAAATGACATGAGGGAACAATGGTTCATAGAAATTCTCAGATAAGTATGGTATCCCTACACTTAATTATGTTGTTTACACCTGTAGGTTACATGTTGATGATATGTTTGATGAAATGCATGTCCTGGCTAGTAGGGGTTTGGTTAAGGTCTTGTTCAAATTATTACTTTGGCATCATTGTTTTCCTCCATTGTGGGCCTTAAAAAGTGGCTTAAATCTTAGGGTCGCTGGCACAGAACTAGAAAATTGGGTCGATGGACACTGAAACATAAGCCTATGAGATAGACTTTGGGTTTCCGGACACTATCATGGCAATAGCATGAGAGTGACCTAGGCCTAAGATGGTAAAAAATTTATTAGGACCTAAGGGTAAGCTGTCTGAAGTGTTGGATTGGTTTCCATCAGAGCATGGTTCACCCCTTAAACTAGATAGGTGGTGTGTGTTGGTCATGCATTCATGTGAGTTGCATATGTGTCTTTTACACTTGCATTCCATGTGCTTGTTGCATTTGATGAATGATTGATTATGGTTATAGTAAGGTTTCCATGTTGAATTTTATGTTGATTTTGTGGAATGCATTTGTCATGAGTATATGACTGGTTACATATTGCTATATGTCACTTACATGTTGATTTTATGTCACCTACTTACATCCTTGTATGTTAGGCTACATTATTGTAGATTTGATTACATGTATCAGTCTTGTAGGTTGATTACAAGAATTGATCGCTTATGTTCGACTACATACATTTATGCGTAGGTGTAGTTCATTAGGCATTGCTTATGCATGTGGGAAGTGTACAATGGAGTAATGGTTTTTTTCCTGCATGAGGTCATAACATGCATTATTGATATGGCCTTGCATTGATGATTGGACCCAAATTAGAACAATGTTTATGTATTGATACATTTATTTTCGTATGTCTATGTGTTGTTATGTTTATGTTATTCATGTATATCACTTATTTGTTGATATGGCAGACGAGGTATCCTGCTGTAATTATTCTAAGGTACGTTGATTTATTATGATTTGGTTTATCTGACACATTATGCATTGTAGGAAAGAGATCAAATGGCTATCAAGGTGGTAGACTACATAGAATCTCCCTATGCATTAGATGAATAATGTGGTATGGGGCACTCTTCTGATTTGGAAGACACACTGAGAATCTTAAAGGAAGAGATAAGGAGTTGTGAGGAAGATAATTACTAGATCATATAGGCACAAGAGAAACAAGCAGAGGTTAACGCAATACTTCTTCAGAGTTTGTTAGATTGCAGCGACAAGGGCCACTTCGGATTAGCCATGGGCAGGAGGATATAACTAATGGGGCATATGGAAATAGGTCTGTTGGTAGACACAGGTTGGATAGATCTGATACAGTGAGAGATGGCAGGTTGTTGGACACTCCAGATAGGAGAGGCGATGAGTAAGGGTACTGTTCTAGTTATGGTTCTATTAGACATCATGATCATCATTGTTATCATCCTTACAGGAGGAGTGACAGGGGATACTTGCCAGATGAATTCAAGAAATCAAAGCCACCTACTTTTTATGGAGATGTGAACAAACCAGAAGATGTAGAGGCTTGGATACTTGGGATGAACAAATTATTTGAGTTGCATGAATATATAGATAACATGAAGGCAAAAATAACTATCTTCAACTTGAAAGGTAAAGCAAACATCTAGTTGGAATATGTTAAGTCAGTGACATCAGGACATATGACTTGAGTTGGCAAGAGTTCACGAGGATTTTTAGGAAGAAGTACTTGTTAGAGAGGTACTACGAAAGTAAGGCCAAAGAATTCCATGAGCTAAAGTGGGATCAATGACATATTAAGAGTACATGACCAAGTTTTTGGAGATATTGAGGTATGTACCATATCTTATTGATGAGAAGGCTAAAGTTGAAATATTTTTCAGTGGTTTTCCATTAGCATTTAGAGATTGGATTGATTATGACAAGTCTCGGTCACTTGAGGAAGTCATTGGGAAATTTAATCATTGCTATGAATAGTCAAAGCATAAGAATTAATCTCAGCAAGGATGGAAGGGAAAAGACAAAGGTAGAGGTAAATGGTAGCCTAAGAGAACAAGGCCTCATAATGTAGATGGGAAAGAAAATATGGCACCGCAAAAGAAGTTTAATGCAACTAAATAGGGACATGGGTCACAACAACAACAACATAGAGGTGAGGGCACTGGTCGGTTGGAGTGTTGAACATGTGGTGAGGAAAACCTTAGGAGAGATTGTCTATGGCATTAGGGTGGTAGGCCTAAGATATATAGTGCACAAGAGGCACAAACTATTGGGGATGCTGGACATAGTATTCCTTGTATCTATGTAGTAGTGGACAACAAACAGGAAGAACACTGAGCATATATCGTTGAGATGTATGGTAAGCTTTGTGATTAATTTATTTCTATTTTGATTGACCATGGATCTAATTATAGCTATGTTAGTCCTCACTTGGTGGATAAGTGTGGTTTGAGTAAGGAATTGCATGCAGAGTCTTGGTTAATGCAGTTGGCTATAGGTACAAAGAAGCGAGTTCATCATTGGGTAAGAGCCTACACATTTGACTTGAATGGTATGTCTACATCATCACATCTAAATGTATTACTGTTGGGATTGTATAGTATGTTGTTGGGTATGGATTGGTTGTATCTTCATAGAATCAAGGTAGACTACTATGATAAAGCTACTGAATGTGTTGATGACAATGGGGAACCAATAATATTGTAGGGTAAGAATAAAGCCACACCAGTTAGGATGGTGATATCTATGCAAGAAAAGTGTATCCACAGGAAAGGGTGCATGTTGTTTGCGGTACACATTTATAGTGATAAGGGTAAGGAGGTTGAGGATGCAGATGTGTTGAGAAGGTACCCATTTTTGCAACAGTTTCAGGATGTATTTCTTGAGGACTTTACAAACTTGCCACCTCAAAGGGAGGTAGAATTTTCTATTGAGTTAGCGCCAGGGGCAACTCCAACATAAAAATTAACTTACATGATGAGCACATCTAAGTTGGTTGAGTTAAAGTTGCAGTTGAAGGAAATGTTGGACAAGGGATAGATTAGGAAAAGTGTATCACCTTGGGGTGCACTGGTATTGTTCATGAAGAAGAGAGATGGTGCTCTCAAACTATGCATCGATTACGTGCAATTGAACAAAGTGACCATCAAGAACAGGTACCCTTTGCTGAGGATTGATGACTTGTTTGAGCATCTAAAGGGAGCAATAGTGTTCTCGAAGATTGATTTGAGATCCGTATACCATCAGGTACACATCAAAGAGGAGGACATTCACAAGACTGCATTCCAAAACAGGTATGGGTGTTATGAGTTTGTTGTTGTTCCATTTGGATTGACTAATGCTCCATCTACATTTATGTGTCTGATGAATAGTGTGTTGCATCCATATTTAGATAAGTTTGTTATTGTGTTCATCGATGATATACTGGTATATTCTAAAAATGAGGAAGAGAATGTTGAGCTTTTAGCAGCAGTGTTGAGGTTGTTGAGGGAGCATCAGTTGCATGATAAGCTCAACAAGTGTAGTTTATTTTAGAGTGAGGTACACTACTTGAGACATGTTGTCTCCAAGGAAGGCATTGCAGTAGATCTAGAGAAGACAAGAGCCATCATGGAGTGGGCAGCTCCTAAGAGTGTGGATGATGTGAGATTTTTCATGGATCTGGCAGTATATTATCAGAGGTTCATCAGGAACTTCTCGTAGATTTCTTATCCTATCACATCATTACAGATGAAAAGTAAGAAATTCAAATGGACAGAGGAGTGTGAGGCTAGATTTGAGCAGCTTAAACAGTTGTTGACACATGCCCCAATCCTACATATTCCAGATCTGGACAAATATTTTGTATTATGCACGGATGCTTGCAAGAGAGGACTTCATGTAGTCCTTATGCAAGTTGGACAGTTGGTATGCTATGAGTCATGGAAACTAAACAAGCACATGTAGAACTACCTGACACATGATCTTGAGTTAGCAACGATCATACATGCATTAAAGATGTGGAGACACTATATTCGTGGCATGAGTTTTGTACTTATGAGTGATCATATTGGGTTGAGATATTTGTTTTAGAAGTCAAATATGAACTCCAGGTAGGCTATATGGTTGGCCACAATCAATGAGTTTGATTTCAAGATCAGGTACATCAAAGGTAAAGATAACAAGGTGGCAGATTCTCTTATCAAGCAGATACAAGTGAACCACTTGGAAGCTATGAGATCCTATGGGACAAACTTATAAGATAGGATCTTGTAGGTAGGTCAGTAAGATGTTAGGTATTTGGAGATTGTGCACATGTTACAACAGGGTGTTGGTACATGTACAAGTGATATACAGGTACAAGTACAGGTACAGGCACGGATAAAGGTACATGTACAAGTAAAGATACAGGTACAGGTGCAGGTGCATAGGGTATGGATTATTATCTTATAGTAGATAGATCAGACATATTCAGAGATAGGATATATGTGTTGTATTCATCTGAGATGTGGTCAGATTGAATAGTGTTCCAAAGAAGATTGTGTTGGATAGGGATGCGAAGTTCACTTCCAAGTTTTGGAAGGAGTTGTTTGCATGTTTGGGCACAAAGTTGGCCTTCAGTACAACTTGTCATCCACAAGAAGATGGAAAGACAAAGAGGGTCAACATGATATTGGAGTACATGTTGAGGATGTATGTGATGAATCAACAGTGAAAGTGGGAAGAGTATCTCCCCTTGGTAGAGTTCACATACAACAACGATTATCATGAGTCATTAAGGATGAGTCCTTTTGAGGCATTGTATGGGCAAAGTTGTAACACTCCTATCAGTTGGAGTAATCCGGTTAGTAGGGTATTGATTGGACTAGATATGTTGGTAGACATGGAATAAGAAATGCAGGTGATAAAGAAGAATCTAAAGTCATCACAAGATATGCAAAATAGTTATGAAGATAGGAGCAATTTGTTCAAGAAGTTTTAGGTTGGGGAATAGGTGTACTTGCGCATCATACCGAAGAAGAGCTTCTTACAGATTGGATCTTTTGCCAAGCTGGCACCACGGTTTTGTGGACCCTTCAATATCATTGAGAGGATTGGGCTAGTAGCCTATCAACTTACACTACCTCCGAAAGTGAAATTCCATGATGTTTTCCATGTATCTTTTCTTAAGAAGTATGTTAATGATAATGATCATGTGATTGGCTGGTCTGTATTGTAGATGGAACCAGATGGATAATTCCAGCCTCAACCTTAGTTTATATTTCTGAAAAAGGTGCTCATGCTTTGGAATTGAGCAATTGAGCAAGTTAAAGTGCAATGGAAGACTTTTGGCTTGATGAAGCTACGCGGGAGATGACGGATCAAATGTGGGCTATGTATCCTTCCTTGTTTGCCAGTTGAGGCAAAGAAAATTTGATATGGTGTTTTGGTATATGCTTTGATATGTTGTTTTGGTATATGATTTGATATGGTGTTTTGGTATATGTTTTGATATGATGTTCTGGTATATGTTTTGGTAAATGTTTTTGGTATATATTTTGGTGATATTACTATATGTACATATATATATGGATGTAAATATTGCCATGAGCTATGTTATAAAGCTCCACTAAGTGGTATGTGTGTCATGTCATTATGATTATGTTTTCATGTTACTATGTTATCATGTGGTTATGTTATCATGTTGTTATGATATCATGTGGGTTGGCACTCAACATGATGATCATTGTAAATACTGCATCGAGCTATGTTATAAAGATCCATGAGAAGCGTGTATTCTTTCAATGGGTTGCTAAGGTATATCTATGATTGAACATCGAGGATGGTATCCCCCAAGGGGGAGGGTTCTGTAACATCCCTAGTGAAAATTCCATGTAATAAAAGTTAAAAACAATAATCACTGTTGTTGAGACACTTATTCCAAGTTGAAGGTTGGGAAAGACATCATAGGGGGTGTTCATTTTCTTGTTTATGGCTAAGGAAATTGGCAAAGGCAATGGCTAAGCTTTTGGAAAGGAAAAATGACAATTTTGGCACAATTATTTATGAAAAAAATGGAAATTAGGAGAAAAAGGAGGTGAAAGGTCACAGGTTGCATGTGAGGAGGAAAATGAAGGAAAATAATGGAAAATGAAGAAAATAGAAGCCTCATTCATAATAAGGCTTCTAAGGATCAGTTGGTAATATTTTTTTAGTTGAGTTTTGGAGCTCTCTCATTATTCTCTCTCTCTCTCACTCTGAACACTTAGAGCTTCTTGGAGCACTTAGGCATTGGAGCAAGATAGGAAAAGAATGTAAGAGAACGTAAAGATCAAGCACGGAAAGGCACGATCAAGAAACTACAATAGGATTCATTGTAGGTATCAACTTGCATGTGTATTTTCCTTGCTAGATTTGGTATGCCTGGTATTGCATGTGGTTATTTTCTATCATGGCATGGGTGTTTACAGGTGTGATAGTGTTCTTCAACCTAGCCTTTCCATTTCATGATAGCTTTGATGATATGTGTTTCTAATATTTGGTTAATTTGGGATGGTTGGATGGATTTGCAACTGAGTGGGGTGGATCTATGAACTGGGAAACACATGGCCTAGTGGTCCCTAAACCACACTGTGGATCACAATAAATCCACTAGCCTATTAACCCTTGAACCAGATAGTGGGTTGTGGTAAAGCCAGATTGTGTGCCTTAGTGGGCCTATGAATAGTCTTGCCGATGAATGGCAGGATATACGGTAAAGCCAAGAGGTGGAATTCTCTCCGTTGGGCCTAGTAGTCCCAGGATGGGATGTATGGTAAAGTGTGGAGAGTGTGTCTCGATGTAGGGCCCAGTGATCCCTAGATCAGACTAAGGATTATGGTAAAGCCTGAGAGATTAGGAGGCATTCAAATTCATCATGGTATAGGCAGAGAAATATGGTGGCATCCATGCTTATTTGGTGTTTTTGGCGTGTTCTATGAGTCCCACATTCATGCTTGGAATATGGTATGAGGGTGATTGGCTGAAGAGAGACTTGGCTCAGACAATATATGGTCGGGTGGAACGTGGTAGTCCCATCTCCGGTTGGTTTATTGCATTCATTAATGAGAAATTCATTCCCTTGATTTTCATGTGTAAATGTACTGATGTATATGCATATTTATGGCTGATATGTTTATGATATTTCTATCCCTATTATGCTGATTATATGTATGTTTTATGATTGTAGCTATGTATGGATCTCAACATGTTTTTACTTGTAAATGAATGGATAATATATCTATGGCCTAATAGATGATAATGCAACAAATGACATGAGGGAACAATGGTTCATAGAAATTCTTGGATAAGTATGAGATCCCTACACTTAATTTTGTTGTTTACACATGTAGGTTACATGTTGATGATATGTTTGACGAAATGCCTGTCATGGCTAGTAGGGGTCTGGTTAAGGTCTTTTTCAACTTATTATTTAGCATCATTGGTTTCCTATTCTTTTAGTGACCTCAGTTCTGGGCCTGAAAGAGTGGCTTAAATCCCGGGGTCAACGACATAGGACTGGAAAATTGGATCCCCGGATGCTGGGATAATCCTGTGAGAGCAACTTTGGGTTTTTGGACACTATCATGCCTACAGCATGAGAGCGACTAAGGCCTAAGCTGGTGAAAACTTCAGTAGGACCCAAGGGAAAGTTGTTTGAATTGTTGGATTGGTTTCTATGGGTCCTGGAGCTAATGTTGGATGACTATGTGTGATGTTTCCATTAATTCCACTTCCTTAAGGTCACATAGGAGGTCAAATCCAATCATAGTAGCCTCTCGTCACATGTTTACCCCAGTTGGCTAGTTACTTGGGTAGATGTAGTAGGAGGGTGTTACAAAAGAGATATATATCAATATATTCTCAGTCCTTTCGATTCATTGATACTTTAATTTTATTTTACGATCCTCTGGGAATTTATAGTACAACAAGTGATAACCACACCACCAAGCATGATAACTATCATCTTCGAATGGATTTTATGCATTTTCTTTGAATAATAGTTCAATGATGTATCTTTTATCATATTTCTTTATTTGAATTTAATTCTTTGTAGATGTGATGTGCCTTTTAATTTTCTTTTAATTGAGGTCGTTGGCTAGATTGTTTTCACTGTGATTGAAATGATATAAGTTGTTGATTATATTTGTCTTTTTGTTTTGGGGACACTTTAAATTCCTTGTTGTGTATATTATGCAAATGGTTCATATCTTCTCTCTTTGGATATCAGAGTTGTTCATATATGTCATTATACTCTTCTTAATCTCTTTTTCATATGATTGTAGAGACTCCAACTTATGTAATATATTCTCAAGGTACTATTGTGGTTCTTCTCCCCTTGCAATGTTTTATTTTTCATTATTGTTGCTCCTCTAACAATGAAATTAACAATATTATTATTTTCCTTCATGGGCAACTCCTCGTGATACCATGCTGACTTCATTTTGTTATTGTAGTCACATGTTGTTCTGTTTTCTTCCTCTTCAACACTTTAGTGGGTTGCCTTGTGTTTCCTGTATATCCTTTTGGATCAACCTTCATATTTCATCTAGACTTATTTACAGTACACAACATCTTCCAATCTTTTAGCTTTATGGCCAAGGTAACTACATAAATAACACCTGATATTACTAGGAACTATTGGAAATGGTGTGTGCCTTCTTGTGTTCATCTTATTCTTTGCATACAATTTTCATTCAACAAATTTATGTCCAAATCCATTGCACAAATAACATTAACCATAGAAAGAGTTTGTGTACTTGGTTACAGATTGTCTTGAATGCTTTCTTGCTTGGGGAAACTTCTTTATCTACTACAACTTCTACCATTTAATCTTGATTTGATTGTTCTTACATTCTACTATTACATGTATAGGTTCATGGCAAGAAGAATACTTGATGTCTTTCACAAGAGCAAAGAATCTCCTTTGGGATCTTCTAGATTTTCTCAACTCATCTCCATGAGAAAATTACCTTCTTGCAAAGAACCATTTCTTAACCTTATTCTTTGGTTTTTGATACTTCTTCTTGATTTTGTTTGACTCTTTACAAATCATGCTATTGTTGGCTTCTTCTACTTGTCTTATTGATGTTGTTGTATCCTCTTTAATGACTTCCTTTTTTGAGTTCTTCATGGAGATAATCTCTTGTTCTAGCTTTCTACACAATCTGTTCTTTTCATCTATTTCAATTCTTCCTAAAACAATCTCAACCTCTAATATTTCACACGATAGGTCTCTCTCCTTTAGCCAATTTCTCATCATTTATTTAGTTATTTTAGCTTCTTTTAGTTGTGTCATCAGACTAATGATTTCCTCCTTGCACTCATGCTCTCTTTCATCACATATATGCAACAACTTCTTTTGATATTTGATTTCATTCATCATTCTTTTTGTTTCAACTAAAGCTCAATAGAACTTAGCTTGTGCACCTATCTTTTCTTCATGAAAATTAGGCACACTCACACTAGTAGAACATGTCTCATTTGATTGAATATTTTCCCTCTAAAGGGCCTTTTTCTTCTTCCTTTTATACATTGCATCTACAAGTATCTCCTTCATACATGAACTATAACCTTTCCTAAATTTCTTTTACAAAATTTAAATCTATCTCAGTCTCAAGATCCATATTATGAACATTGTTATACATTACATTTTTTTCTTGAACATTCCACTGTTGTTCTTGATTATAGGGGGATTCTTTGTTGTATCCATCACACACTGGCTTCCATACATTAGGTTCATAACCCATCAGTTCATATTTTAGCTTCTTTTTCTATTCTTGAAATATTGCAGTACTAAACTGTATAGGCACATTTTGATAGTCCATGACTCAACCAGTGCTACCTTCCAACTATTAGATTACATAGAAGGAACAAACTTTGATACCAATTGTTGGAAACTTGACTAAAATGAGGGGGGGGCATGAATCGGATTAGTACATTCATGGACATAAATGATTTTATTTTCAATGGTTAAATGAACTTTTAAATGACCAACATAACACCTTATGAACAACAAATTTAATATGTGAACAACATGTAATATGTAAACCATAACATCAAATCAACACATAAAACAACACATATCAACATCAAATATAAGTGGAAACCCATAAAGGGAGAGAACCACAAATTTGTTATTGCTATTATGCAAATGAAAGATCCTAGAACCTTATTACATCATATTTTCTATAGGTTCCAACCTACAGGAGGTTGTTACCTCAATTCTTCTACAAGTTTCAACTTGCAAGGAAGCTCCAAATCCCACAAATTTTTTGCATGCTACAACCCACAAGAGAGTTCCTACCTTAATAGGAACTAGCCTATTCTTTATCAAGTTACAACTTGAAAGGAGTCTACAATCCCCTAATACAAATAAGAAAAAAATTGCTAGTTTACTTGGTCTATGACTCTGCAGACTTCCATCTTTGTCTCTGCTTCTTCTTCTTCTCAAATCCACTTCACATTTGTTCTCTATATATCGGGTAACTAATTAACAACTATTCAATCAACTCTCACATTCTCCAAATCTATAATGTTTTTAGCCTTCCAACCTGACATATTTTTATAAATAAACTTTGATGGCTATCAGAATTCTGTATGTGAATCCAAAATGACAAGTCTTGTCTCTTTGCATTCCAAATTCAGATCTTCATTTCCAAATTGTTACAAATATTTAATATTAAAAATACATAAAATGAATTTCAACATTGATTATTGTTGCATTAACTTTCATCCTCTTGCAAGACAACATTAAATTTCATCCTTTGTTCTGATTGCTACACCCAACCAAATAATTTAACCATCAAACATCTCTAAGGTCATATCTTTTCTCACCTAATCTCACAGGAAACTGAAGTACAATAACATATTCACATAAACGTATAGAGTTTTTAACATTTATATAAGTCATTTTCAAACATTTTAAACAAATGTGAGTTCTTATGTGTAAATTTTTAATATTTATTTATGTATCTTATAATATTTTCATTAAAAAAACAAATGTGAGCAATCAAGGTGTTTTTAAATATATATATGATTATTATTATAGGTTTCTAATAACTAGCCTAGATCTATCTTAACTATGGATCTACCAAGTGTTGAGAGAGATCAAATCTCTTTGCAAACCACTTTTGGATGGAAAAGAGATTTTATCCGTCTCTGTGCTTGGTAGATCATGAGTTAAGATGGATCTAGGTCGGTATTATTTAAATTTCACATCTCTATGTATAAAATTATTCTTATTTTAATTTTATTAAAACCTTGATTTAATCTCCATCAATGAGTTATGACTTTTTGGCATGTGATATTGATAAGGCATGGTATTATTCCATGATATTGTAACAAATCCTATGTACAAGTTAATGATATACATGGTAAAGTGGGGATGAATGTTCATGGTTACGAATCTTATTATATTGTAAGCTTATTGTAAGCATTAAGTTTTTATATGCCTATTAATTAAATTTGGATATTGTTACAATATCATTATTAGTCCATGCTAAGGAGTACTCTAGCAATTGATTTTGTCATTGACCATTATTAGTTTAGCATTGACCAATGCAACTTATCATGTTTAATTTTGAAAAATAAATACTTATTTTTTAATTTTATTAAAAAACTATTTTTCAAATATTTGATTTGACTATAACTTGAAGGCTTTATTGTAGCCATTGCATAATATAATGCCATGTGGATAACTGAATCATATATTTTATGCCATACTTTATGGATATGGTTCGAATATTCATGCATGATTTTTAGATATTTGTGTAGTGATTTTTTAACCCAAAAATAAAAAAATTGAAATTAGTTCATACTCACATAAATAACATATTTGTTATAAGTTACTTCCCATCATAATTTAAGTAATCCCTTGCATAAAAAAATAATAGTAATAAAATGAAAATAAGTATACTTATCAAGAGTCACTTCCTACCATTATTTATGTTTTCTTTAGCACTTTTGTAGGAGTAAAATTGTAAATGTGTATACTTACTAGTGGTTACTATACACCAAAATTTATGCAACTAGTCCTTGTGCCTCAACAATCAATTAATTTATCCACTTCGCATCTCAATTTATTAACTCCTTCCAAAGCAAGACTATATGATTGCAACACTTGTTTAATTTATATGGTAAAAAAATCTTAATTTATAGCTACTATTTATATGTTATAAATATTTTCACGTGATATGAATATTATGATTTTATTTTATCCAAACAATTGTTCATAATTTTGTTAATAAAAAAAAAGTTAAATATAACAAATTGAATTTTGTTATTTTGATTACTTTAAACTTAGATATAAGACTTTTGGATCCATCACATTTTTTTTTAGTCGAGGTTTTGAGCCAACTAGTATGGCTTATCATCAAAACACTCTAATGAGAAATATGACTAACTTCCAATGGATAATTAGGTGAGATATGTGGGATGAAAAAATTGCTCTATTTATCTATTAAAATTTAGTCAAAGTTCTAATCAGGGTGTCCTGATGATGAGCCACATTTGTTGGCTCGAAATGTTGACTAAAAGATAGAATGTGATGCATCCAAAATCTTATATCTAAATTACTCATCTCACAAAAGCCTAAAATCTGAAATACTTTTAGTTATTTACATTTATACCACTACAACGTCATCCCCATATTGGGAGACATTTTTTTCTATATACATTTTCTTGACATTTACAAAATGTTGACATACTTACTTACATTACACCTACACATCTCCCCTATATTGCATTGTAGAGCACCTCTTGGTGCAATTAGTGTTAATAAGTTTTATATAATTCAAAGAAGATGTGATATGAGGGTGATGTACAATTGTGTATTCACTAATATGATAGTGATATATAATATTTAAAAAAAAATTAAATAACAAAAATATATTCACTATCATATTAAAAATAAAATAAAATAATGAAATATATTGTAACATTATCTCTCTCTCTCTCTCTCTCTCTCTCTCTCTCTCTCTCTCTCTCTCTATATATTATATATATATATATATATATATATATAAAATTAAATATTTTACTTTGTAAAAGTTTTATATATTAATGAAAGGAAAATTTAATGAAAAATATTAAGTAAATTAAAATCATTATTATTAAGTAATTAATTAAGCCATCAATGTGTATTACTATTACATTTAGAGTTAATTTTTGATGTTAATTTAATGTTTAAAAAATTGGATAAATTTCAAATTAGAATATGCTAAATTAGTGTTTTACTGGGTAAAATTATTATTTCACAAGCAATGGAAATATGCATGTTATCACCTACAAACCCTAACAATCTAGGTTCCCTCTCATTCCACATGGATTTGGATGTAGGAGGGGGTGGCCTTCTGATATGTAAATTGCTGTGGATATTTCATTGTATAGTTTGTCACAACAAATATGTAAAACTATATTTAAAAATATGAAATCTACACTATTAGGGTCCTATTTTTCTTTAGATTTATGGATATGTAGATTATAGTTAATTTCATATGCATGCAAATTAAAATTATGCAGAAAATAGAGAACAAAAAAATAAAAAATCACAAACCATGATTGACACAAGATATGACCTAGGAAACCCTTTTAGGCAAAAACCTAGCTAGAAGGTGAGGTCGCTTTGCTCTCTTTCTCTGAATAGAAAATGGTTGCAAGTTCAAAGAAATATGGTATATGGCCTGTGGGATGCTACAATGCACAAGTCCTCTCTTTTTTCTCTATATCCTATCCCTCTTGGCTATTTTTTCTCATTTATGGAACAAATGCACTTGAAAAGAATGAAATACATTTTCCTCCTAGTGGCTTGATTATAACATAGCCCGATAGCCTACCAGTGGTTAGGTTTGACTACCTCAACTCTTAACCATAGTTACAATATGAAATATTCTAGATTTTTATTCATCATAATCCCATGGCTAGCCTCTTTTCCATGAATGATGTGTTCAATTATTTCTTATTTTCAAATATTGGTAATTATTTCCTTATGATCAATAATTACACACTTGAAAATTTCTCAACCTTAATTTTGTTTTTATGATTGAGTAAACATTATTAGATTGATATAAGACAGAGGAGATATTTTATTGTTGCTGATTAAAATTGAGGGCGTTGATACACACACACACACACACACATAGTCAAGGTGTCTTTTAATTTATAGACATGTTTTCTTAATAAGACATGTCTTTTCTTTTTTTCATTATTAATTAATTATTGATTATTTATATTTATATATTATACTATATATGTAATATAATATATAAATATATATTGTTGTACATAATATAGTATATATTATACATTGTTGTCCAGAAGGGAATACCATCTACTTCTATATAAAACATCAACAATCCCTCTTAGCGAGGAAGGCATTTTTCCATGATGTTATCCTTTAGTAGTCCCAATCACATCCAACCACTTCAAATGGTATGGACAGGACTACCGCGATAGTCTCAAGTCTATGTTGCAAGTATATATGATGCTTCTCCTCTCCTAGCAGTCCCAATCACACCTAGCCACTTCACATGGCATAGACACGACTTGTACTAGGCTACTCATTACTCCCTCAATCACTTCACATGATTGGTATGGCAAACCCTTGGTCAAGGGGAGAGTATTTTACCACTATAAGAGAAACATCACAACTCCTTCTCAATGAGGGTGGACATTCTACATCACACTAAGCTTGTCTATGAAGTATTCAAACTTCACTTTAGACAGAGGCTTGGTGAGAATGTCTATTGTGTGCTCATCTTTGGATATGCACTACAGTTCCACTGATCCTCTATGTACCATGTCTTTGAAGAAATGGTATTTTATATCTATATGCTTTGATTTTTTGTGAAAGACGAGATTATATGAAAGCTTCACACAACAGGTTGGCTCTAAATTTAGATCAAATAACCCTGGAAGTAATTTTTGAAGCTACACTACACTGTTTGCATCATTGGCTACTATATATTATGCCTATGTTGTACTGAGTGCCACTGGCAATTATTTTTTGCTAAACCATGAGATCATACCTCATCCCAAACTAAAGCAACATAGTGATGTGCTTTTCCTGTCTACTACACTCCCTTGTTAGTCAGACTCTATATAACCTTGCAACTTTAATTCACTGCTTGAGACATATTTGAGTCCATATCCAACCGTACCTTATAGGTACCTCAATACATGCTTTGTTTCTACCAAATGTACATGTTTATGATCAATCATGTACAAACTCATTTTGTTCAATGCAAAGCGTATATCTGGCTTGGTATTAACCATGTACATCATGGGATCAACCAAATTTGAAGAAAAATCATTCAAGAACTTCAGATTCGTAACGATAGGTGTGGCCATGGAATTTTCATCCATCATCTTGAATTTTTGTAGGATCTCAGTTGTATACTTCCCTTGGCTAAGGAAGATCTCATCTAGTCTTTACCACACTTCTAATCATGAGAAATAGTGCATTAAAATTGTATCCTTCATTTCAAACTTTGAAGTGAGATATACCTTGTACCCATTTATGAGCTTCTCATCCACTCTAAGGAACATGTCATCTACATATAGTACCAATATCAAGGAGAAACTGTCTTCAACCTTGTAGTAAAGGTTTGGATATGCATTACTCTTGGTAAACCCCATGCTCATTAAATAATTATCTATTCTCACATACCATGACCTGGGTGCCTACTTAATCTCGTACAAAGGTTTCTTCAATTTACAAGCATAATACTTCTTCCCATGGATCACAAAACCTTGTGGCCACTCCATGTACACTTCTTCTTCAATTACACCATTCAAGAAAGAAGTCTTTACTTCCATTTGGTGTAATTTCGAATCCATAACAAAATCAATAAAGATGATAGAGCTAAAATAAGTGTACCTATATTTTAGGGAAAATTTTTCATTATAATCGTTTCCCTCTTTTTGGGAGAATCCTCTAGCCACAAATATAGGCTTTTACCTTTCTATGCTTCCATCTGTAGCATGCTTGATCTTGTATATCCATTTTGAAGTCACCATTGAATTCCCTTCTGGTATTGGAACTGCATCTGACACATCATTTTTTATGATGGATTGGTATCTTCCATCATAACATATTTCCACACTTGCTATTTTACAACTTCCATATAAGTGGAAGGTTCTTAATCAATGATCTTACTCATTAGCGCCACATATATGGAAAAATTGTGTGGTATATTACTCTCTATAAAGGATCCTCTAGGAGCTACATATTTTTCTACTTCCTACAATGTGTTTCAGAGCCATATTGGTCTCTTCTTGATGAATGTAACCTCTTTGGGTGGATATACCAGTATCGTTAGCTCTACTATCTCATCCTGATATTTTGGGATATGTTCTTCTGGGTTAGAGTAAATCATCACAGTATCCTTGGGAGCCTATTAGTGCTCTCTCTCCTCCACCATGTGATTCTCTCTATATTTCCTAAAGTTTCTTTTTCATCAAAGGTTACATCTCTACTAATCTCAATCTTTCTCTATCAGGATATGTATATTATATAAGAATTTGAAATGTCGTTGTATACAATGAAGTTTACCTTCTTTCCTAAAGGCTCTAGCTTTGTTCTCTTTTCCTTGGGAACATGTATGTACATTGGAAAACCAAATATCCTCAAGTGGTTGAATTCTGTTTTTTTCCCAGTGGATACTTCTTCTGGTGTCTTATTCCCCAATATCTTATTAGGACTTTTGTTATGAACATATACAATTTTTATGGATGCTTTTTTCCATAGATACATGGGCAATTCATAGTCATGGGTCATTGCTTTAGCTCCTTCTATAATTAATCTATTATTTCTCTCCGTAACACCATTTTTTTGGGGGTTGTAGGGAGTTGTCAACTCCCTCTTAATTCTCCTTCTCTACAAAAGTATTTGAACTCATTTGAGGTGTATTCACCATTTGGATTAAAATTTTAATAGAGGTAGATCTTGGGTTTAGACACAGGGTGCCAACAAAAGGGTCGATTGTAGTCTAGCATTACACTGACATTTTCACCTCACTCAATGAGAAAGAGAGGCGTCTCACCGGAGGTGTGCCAAGGCTCAATGAAATAAGGGATTGTCACATGGCATCAAAGAACAATGCAACATATATTCTATTTTTCGTAGTCATATTAGAGGTATTTGTTATAACCTTATTTGTCACTCCATTATAGTGAGAGAATTAACCTAAGTTCAACTTACCTCATTTCCTGGCTAAAATGCATCCCCTTTTCACTTCTATAGTTACTTATGTGGGGGTTATTCCATGTTAAAAGGATAAAATTACATAATTAAGAAATTTATCATAATTATTTTTCTAAGGTATTATAATTATGAGAAAATAATTATTTCATAATGGAGATAATTGAGAAAAGTATCAAAATTGAAAAAAGGTTTCTAGAGGCTTATTTTCCCAAGGAGATCAACTTGACCCACTTGTGTATGAGTTGGCTAGGGGTCTATTATTGGAGAATCTTCCTAACTTATTGTCACCCCATGTCTACATTCATCCTCTTTGGAGGCTCTTTGGTCTGATATATACTGGTCTTTCCTAGAGGGTTAAGGAAGAGCTAGAGAGCCTTGGACAGAGTATTGTTATGTTTTCACTCTAACTCTAGTTCATACATATTTGAGGTCAAATGGGTCATAAGGGGAAGACTCTGCTGAATCTTGGAGAGGAGATCCAAATTTGAAGGTATACATTTGTTTTACTTTCATTTTGTTTATGATTAATGAAATTACATGTTCCCTTTCCTGTAAATCTATGCTTATGGTTGATTATACATGTTAATTTTTATTTGAGCTAGTAATCTTATGTGGAAGGATATTTATTGTATATGTTTGCTGATGCATGTGTGTAAGTAGTAGATCTACTACAGGAGGCAAGATCTCTTGGTGATCAAGTGCTCAGTATTTAGCTCAAAATTCATTGTTCTCATATTGGCTCAAAAAAATATATGGTTGCATCCATCTCGTCAAGATGATCACAACGCAATTCGTTTCATCGAAAACAGAGTCCTGATGAAGGAGAAAAGGCCTGTTGTTTGTTTTCATAAACAACTAAAAAAATTGTAGAATGGGACAAAATGATGACATGGCAGTCCAATCAACAAGGGGAACCTTCTTTAGTTTTCACCTAATGGGGCTATGACAGGTGTCACCTCCGGATTCACCAGTTTGTGTCAGGGAAGGTGAAATTGCCTAGCTGACTCCAAGGTGGAATTGAATTTTTTTTTTATTTATATATATTATTATATTATATTACATATATAGTTTATACTTTATATTATATATATGTATTTTATAACTATACATATATATATATATATATATATATATATATATATATATATTCGTTTTCATAAACAACTAAAAAAATTGCAGAATGGGACAAAATGATGACATTGCAGTCCAGTCAACAAGGGGAATCTTCTTTAATTTTCACCCAATGGGGCTATGACAAGTGTCACCTCCGGATTCACCAGTTTGTCTTAGGGAAGGTGAAATTGCCTAGCTGACTCGAAGGTGGAATTGATTTATTTTATTTAAATTTATTATATATTATATATAGTTATAATTTATATATATAGTTTTTAATATATATATATTATATATATATATATATAGTATATATATATATTATATATATATATATATGATATATATATTATATATATATAATATATATATATATATATATATATATATATATATATATATATAT
This sequence comes from Pinus taeda, assembly GCA_000404065.3. Classification (NCBI taxonomy): domain Eukaryota; kingdom Viridiplantae; phylum Streptophyta; class Pinopsida; order Pinales; family Pinaceae; genus Pinus; species Pinus taeda. The sequence continues at coordinate 56,223 of APFE030142301.1, forward strand.
ATATAATATATATATATATATATATTATATAGATATATATATATATATATATATATATATATAAATTAGAATTTCAAAGGGTGCATATATTCAAATTCAAATTTATATGGGAGTTGTCTTTAGTGTGACTTTTTGGACTTTTCGGTGCCGGAATCCAGTGGAAAAGTTTGGGGTTAAATCTTGATTTTTGTTATTTAAACTAGTTTTTTTACTGTATATATGGATTCAACACCCTGGAAAACCCCTAGGGCACTTCAATTGCACAAGATTACCCATCAAGCTTGTGATTTCAATAAATTCCTGCCGGATTTTAGACATATTTGACCATAAAAACCCACCGTAAAAGCTTCCAAAAAGTCACACTAAAGACAACTCCATTTATATGACATGTGCTATATTTAATATGGCATATAAGATACATTCAAATTTTTAATTTATATGACATATGTTATATATATTTAATAAGGAATATGTTCAATGTTTGAATTTATATTACATATGTTATATATTTAATATAGTAAAAGTGTATGGGTTGGGTGGAGGCGAGTTTTGAACCCTTGACCTCCCCCGTCTTAATTCCTTTCCATACCAACAAACCATGGTTTTGGAATTTGAAACACGTGGCTACACAATTATATTAAAAATATATGGAATTGCTGACGGCAGGGTGGTGGGATCCAGCCTTGTGAGCCAGCCCCCACCCCATGCAACCTAAAACACATGACCAAGGGTCAACGCTAGCATTAGGTGTAATTAGCGCCATAATCAAGATTAGAATTTAATTAATCTGTTGATTAAGTTGGTAGAATTTATGGCGGAGCCACAAAACTTGGCGGACTTAACTAGAGTCTCTCCAGATTTAGTGGAGGTTTTCTAGGAAAAAAAGTTTGAGGCATAACTTAATTTTCGAACAAATTGAGATAAAAAGAAGTGTTCTTATCTAATTTGGACCTTTTGAACACATTGGTATAGGCATCAAGAGACATAGATGTTTGTAAACAATATTTTTGCAACATTGAGCTAATATAGAGGCCCAAGCCATGGAAGTTGGACCAAGGAGATGTAGCCCAGGGGGGGTGAAATCCTTCATCAAAAGACTATGTTAATGTGTCTCTTTGATGGTTTTCTATAATATACATGTTTGTTATTCATCATTCATTTTTTAAGCTATTTTTCTCACGCATGTCTTGTTTAACTTAAGGAAATTTACCTGTTTGTAAGCACCAACAACTAAGGAAACCTCAACACAAAAAGCAAGAATCAAGCACATGTTTATAAATCTATAATTGTTATTAGCACAACAAAACTAATCATACAAATATAGATCACTTGGTTGGAACAAATATTTTCTGCAATGAACTCAACACCCTTAACCGATCTGCGAGGTGGTAAGGTACTTTCTCAAAAAAATTTATAGCATTAAAAACTACATGGAAATTGTTTGCACGATCAGTTCATTAATTTTTGTTTCCTTTGGTTAGCCATATCGTTTTATTGTCTAGTAATTCTAATCTTGCCACTAATTCATCCATCCTTTTGTGTCAAGAGAAAGTTAATATGACCACATAAGCTATGTCCTATGATTTTCCTAAGTCAATTTCTTCTCCTTAGGACTCACCCACTCTAACTCCTTCCACTAGGCCTCTCATGTTAGATAAGCCTATGGAACTTGTTTATTGCCCACCCAAGGGTGTCTTTCATAAGACAACATGCAATCCATCTGCACAGGCTATACAACATTATATTATTATTGAAGATCTAGCCCTCTCTCCCTATTCCATGTCTACCTTGGAGGTGTTGAAAATTTGTCCTCAAGAACACAAAGCCTTGTTGTCTATGAGCGGCAGAGTGGATCCCTTAATCTCAAATCTTATCACATTTAGTTTTGACAATGTTGTTGTTCAATTGCCTCACCAAATTTCCTTTTAGATAAGTGTACGAATCTTCCACAGGAATATTCATTGCACTCTAGTTGATGAAGGCTCTACTACCTATGTCATGTCAGCATCATGTTGGAAGCATCTAGGCTCTCCACCACTCACTAAGTCTAATACCACTCTATAGGCATTTGATGGACATATATTTGTACACAAGGGGGTTCTTCCCAAGTTTGACATTGAGCTAGGGGGTAAAACCATTTATGTCGATGTTGAAGTCATCAGCACAACTTTGGATTATAAACTGCTCCTTGGTCATAGTTGGTTCTATGCCATGATCACGGTTGTTGTTGGAAATGTGCTTACTACTGAGAGTTGGGGGGGGGGGGGGGGGATTAGTTGTGATCGATATTATTAAATTTTTAAATCCACACATAAATTAACCCATTAGCATATTATATCACATAAAACATTAAACAAATAAGAAAATAAAAAATATGAATTTGCAACTACACCAAGATCTTCACACGTGAACCATAAAATCAACCAAATAAACAGGCACAAGAGAACATAAGATATTTCTAGTGGAAAGCCCCATCCAGGTCAAAAATTAACCTTGCTACTGTTTCCCTACTCAAATAATTTAATTATTTTTCAAACAATTCAATTACATATAATAATCACGTGGCTAATTTCAGTAAGGAACTCTGATCCTCATCTCACGACTCTATAGGTATTCATTTGATCCATTGGAATCCACCATGACCAACAAGCCTTGCCCAACACTGATTATACTATTAGGAAATCTGTTCTCTATACTTATTTTGTTGGAGCACCCATGCCACTCTTCTATGTGGTACTCATTTCATTCATTTTCAAAATGGAGGAAATACGAACTGCTCAACTACAAAAAAAAAAAAAAAAAAAAAAAAAACTTATCTCGTTTGCTCAAACTCAATCACATCAATCAAACTAATACAATTATGAAATATCTAATCAATCTCTTCCAAACCCTAAATAGTATGTTGCATATAGAAATGATATTTTGAAGAAAGTACTTGGATAAATCATACAAGAAATGATCTATAACCATTCCTTACTCCATCTCTTCACTATTGGTTGAATCATGCTTCTTTCATAATCTCCAATTGATGTGAACTGTTTCAAATCTTCTGCATGATCTCTTGCACAACCTACATACACTTCTCTTCCCTCATTCTCACTCTCCCTACTCATGAAACCATGCCTTTTCCTACTCAAAAGATCCCACCAATAACCTCATGATATCCACCTATTTGTAATCTTTTGTAGTGGTTAAATCAATAATTACAATTATGTAGTGGAGCTTTGTTGATATCTTGCAAGTGATCTTGATCCTTACTCCTTGAATTAATCTAGCCACTAAATTCACTTAATAATGAATATTCTTGTTTTTAACCATCCTCTAGAAGTTATCTTACACCTACAAAAATTAAAATACTAGTTAACACTTCAAAATGCATGGGGAAATCGGAGAAAATCACAAAGTGCGAGAGGAATATTGAGCAATTTCTAGTTCAAGCCACAAACGCACCCACAAAAATGCCAAATTATATTTTCAAATGCATGCAAAGGTAAGTTTCCCAGTGGTTGGAGCCCTTCAATTGCATGCACAATCTTCAATCCATGCGGTTGGGGTAGAGGATGGTCAAAATCAAGTTTCCTTAGCTCAAAACCTGCCCAAACTTTCTCCACTTCTTGGAAACCTTTTGTAAGAACTCAAGGACACTTTGTATCCATTTCAACACTCCAATAAACCATTTTCACAACTCTATCATCATCACAAGTCAAGCTAGGTTTGCTTGAATTCCATCTATCTGCTACAAAAACACCTAAGCCATCAAGCTGCTCCACAACTTCTCTAACACTTGCATAACCTTCAAATCATCAACGATAGGCCTTGCAACTTATCATATAGGCCAAAAACCATCCACCCCACACAAAAACCAAGTACCATATACATAACTTGATAGTCTCCAATCACTTTCAACAAGGTGTAGCAATGCCACAACCTACTAAGGCATCCACACACAAGCCAAATACCCACACTAACATATGCATCCACTAAAATAAGGTCTGTAGCCAATGCATAATCCAAGTACTTGTGCATAGCATGCTACCAGCAACTCATGCTACCTGGTTGACATCAATGCCAACCAACAATACACCAATGTTACTAGGTTGGCACCAATTCCAACCAACAACTGAGCCATAATGCCAACACTCTCCCCTTTGGCATCGATAGCAACCCTATCTAAACCATCCAATTGGCCTCTAAAAAATAGATCTCTTAACTTTCTCCACCTTTGGCATCAATGGAAAAGGGATAAGCACATTAAAAGAATAGAAAATCTAATGGTCATCCACGAATTATGTAGCAGCAATCTCAACCTCTCCTTAGGGAATCATGCCAACAAGCAACAACAACAATAACCCTATCAAATGCTCTCTCTCCTAAATTAGCAATAACAAATTCTCCATGTTAGAGCCTAGATTTACCTCAGGCTGAAAAGGTAAGCTTCTAGGTCCACATCAAACCACGCTCAACCTCGTAGCTAGCCCTACGAGGACAGGAGAGGGCTCTCTCCAGGTCAATCTCAGCAAAAGATAATCAGATGGGGCTTGAGATGACTGATTTAACAACTAATATTAGGCTAGGTATGAAGTGCAAGGATTTTAATTTGATTTTTTGGGGGTTTTGTTGGAAAAAAGGGAAAGGAAAATTTGGGTCTGGGGATGAGGCCAAATTTTTGCAGAGTTCAAGTTGGGGCAAGGTAGGCAGTAGTTTTGATGCTTTAGATTAAATGAATGGATAGAAAAGACTACTAAGGAGCTGAAGAGGGCAAGAGGGTATCAAGGATCCTCTTCAAACTAAAGAAATCATTGAGAATTAAACAAAATTACCATGCAGAGCACAACAAGCTAGTGAATTCTACATTTATCACTCTATTTGTTTAATTTCAGAAGCAAAGAGAAGGGAAATGGAATAAATATAACATCAATGAACTTAAAATTACATGAAGAAAAACACCATCAAAACACAGAGCCACAAGGATCCCAACAGGTGCTCCAAAACCCTGGTCTTTCCTTTGCCAAAAATGCAGAAATCAGATGTACAATGAAGTGCCAAGCAATCCCAAGTGTCCAACCATGAAAATGACTTAGAAATTACATAATATAGACAATACAAACCCATTCCCTTGCCTCTATGGGTCGAGCTCATCATTCTAGGAGCTGTTTGAACCAATTCTAAACAAAGAACTGAAATCTAGGCAATCAAACAACTTGCCTCTATATGCTAGGAAACTGATTCATTCATTTAATTTTCACTTTTTAGTGAATGAATCCTCTAGAACAAGTAAAAATGTGCCAATATTACATCATTTTCATCAAGTTACATCAAGATAGATCAATAGTTACATCAAAAAGCAAAACTAGTCAAAACTGGTCGAATTTCTGAGCTGAAGGGTGAAAAAATAGGCCAAAATCCTCTATGCACCGCGCCTGATTCTCTATGCGTAGCGCCACTTTGGAGCTGATTTTGAGGCCCTTCCTGAAGTCAAAATTAAGCTCATGATAGCAAGTTGGAAAGCCCTTCTTGTCTACTTTCCAACCCAAGTGGCATTTCTAGATTTGGATGTCATTTTCCCCTCCACAACTTCAATCTCCCAAGACTGCTTCCTGTGTGTCAAAATAGGGGCAGTGAGGTCATTTTTTGAGTGTTTTTGACCTCTTTGAGGGCCCAAAACTTGCCCAAATTTCTTGGCCATGAACAGGAAACCACAATTTTTCATGAAAAATCCAGAAATGTAAAGTTTTTTGGATTTGGAGCTCCCTAGCAAAAGCACGCGCCACATGGGCAGTGCATAGGGAGGAAAACCCTGTTTTTTAGTGCAAAAATTTTCAAAATGCAAAAATTGCTCCAAATTTCTTGAAATTTGTGATGTACCTTCTCTATCAAGAGCTATGATGGGCCAAGGATGCCTCAACCAATATATAGAGTCGATCATGCATTTTGCGCCTCCTTAGTACCCTCCTGGTGTATGCAGTTCAGTGGTGCAATTACTATCTTGTTCATATGATGAATCTGTGTCCGTCATGGTGTTGCAATGTGTATGACAAGTGTATTTTTGATTAGTTAAAAATGAGAAATGAATACTTGATGTATTTGTCTCCAAGTGCCAAATATGCCAAAGGGAAATGAGGGACTGTGAGAAATATGGAACAGTGGATATAATGGAGTGAAGGAAAGGGTATGGTTCAATCAAGTGAAGTTTGCAATGTGAGGACAGTCACTTGATTGTGTTTTAGGAATGTGAGGTTTGGGGATTTAGGAATTTTTCAAATGATATGGGAAAAAGAGAGTAATAGGGTATGGTAGGGTTTAGGGATAGGAAAATAGGACTTTAGAAATAAGTGATTTTGGGATGTAGAGGAACAGGGGATTTAATAGGGATGATGTGTTTAAGGTGAGGGGAAGAATCAACATGGTGAAGGGGAAAAGGAGTCTTTGGCACCAAGACACCAAAGCACAACCCTAAGGAGCAGCTTTAAACAAAGTAATAAGGTTTGCAATTTGACATCACAAACTCTCATAATCCACTTCAATGAGCATCAAACATGTTAATGACAATTTCATAAACTTCTTGGACCGAGAAGAACCAAGTGGATTGGAGTTTTTTGAAACAAATGAAAAAAATTTGAGTTCTGGCTCTGTGCACCACATAGCATGCCCAATGCACCGCGCCTCACCAATGCACCGCGCCCTTGTTATTTTACACTGGAAATCAGAGCCCAATGTGCCGCGCCAGTTGTGTGTGTCGCGCCACCTGCCCAGTGCGTAGCACATTTTCCAGAAGACTTTTGGAGGCCTTCCTGCTGTCCAAATTAGGCGTGGGATAGCGTGTTGGAAAGGTATTTGTTTCTAGCTATCATTTAACTCATCAAGAAAGTCATTTGGCCAACAAAGCTAGGAGAAAACTTGATTTTCCCAAGGTCACTTCAGAGGTGCATTTAATTCTCCCGAGGAAATTGTATTTTTGACATTTCTCTAAAACCATGACACCTATGTAAAAAGTGAAGGAGGTTTTTCTTCCTTGGCATATTTTGGAAAAAAACCTCGCTCAGTTTGCCCAAATTAATCTTTTATTTCTCATAAACATCATTTTATTAAAACCTACCCCGATGTGTGGAACAGGGGATTTGTCAAAATGAAGCGAAATGAAGGGGATAGGGGGCTTATAAATTCTTGAGGAAATTTTGAGAAGTAGGGAGGGATGCTAGGAAGCAAGGGAAAGTGGAATTTCAAATATTGAGTGAGGGGAAGGGGTACGAAAGGGAAAAACACAGGCCTAGCCTAGAAAATTGCCAAGTTGTAGCAAGAAACTAGGGTTTGTGCGAAAATGAGGAATTTGGGGGATTTTAGTGATGGAAAGTGTTTAATAAGGTACATGAAGGATACGGGAAGGTGTATGAACATCCGGATACAATTTTTGCTAATTATTTGACCATCCAAGAGAAATTACCTCCAAAACCCTAGGAGAGGGAAATGAACCTTACCTAGGCACAACTGAAGCATGAACAAGGTGTAAAATGACCCAGTGGAACCTGACATGATGATGAAAACCCTTTGAATGATGGTACACTCAGCTGAATGGTGACATGGACCAACATTTGGACAACTTTGAAAAGAGTGAAAACAAACCCTAGACCTAATACCTAGTGACCAAATTTTGCTTGAAGACTCACTGAAATGACAAAATTTGACCTTGACACCTTAAAATCACTTTTTAAGAGCAAGTTTGATCACTGGAGGAAGGCTACACAGATTGACACTAACACTCCATATACATTGACATCACTCTTAAGCCAAAGTAGTAGTAGCATATCATGACCATCAAAACACAACAATTATATACTAGTAGCAACAAGCTCCTAACCCAACAACATTGTCAAGCCATCTCAACAACACCATACTATAATAGTTTGCAACAACAAATAGGTATTGGCATAGCAGAAACAACATCCTCTGATCAATCATAATGTCCTCACTAAGAATATAATAGCAGTACATGCATGGTAACAATGGAAAAGTGGCAACATGACCATACATCATCTCTCAAGAAACAACACAACATCTCCATCTGATTAGCAACAAGAAATTAGACATGCTCATCCTTAGCATCATCATCATCAACCTGCAATCAATGCCTTATATCTGAAGGCTACACATCATGGACCAAGAGACTGACTTCACATGACGTGATTGTTATATGATTCAACTTACAAACTAATGACCCATAAAAAGAACATGATAGTACATGACTATAATGACACTAAATTTCCATACATGGATGAAATATAAGACATATATTAGCCAAAACATGGTTGAAGCAACTCTCAAAAACTCACATCAATACATACTTAACATGACCTGTGACTCTCTCTCTCTCTTGAATTCTAATTCCCAAATAATGAAACAACATGATAGAAGGCTCCATAAGAAGGTACATGGATGAAAAGAAGATGTACAATGTAATACATATGGCTGTAATAATGCCTCCAAAACTCTCTCCAATGCATGACCAAAACTGATAACACTCTTCAACTCATGGAACATTCTACCAATGCACCAATACATGAGTTATGACAAAGATGATATTGCACTCATTAGTGCACACATGGATAAAGAAAAAATTACAATACATGCCAAAAGCAAGAAACTCAATCGACACACCAAAAGGAGTATGCACAACTCTTACACATCCAACCACTCATTCACTGTCATCAATAACACATGATAACACTAGAAATCTGCATCATTAATTGTTAGTAGCATCAACGTCATAAGGCTCCAAAAATCAATTGTAGCATCAATTCTTCAACAACACATAACAATGAGCAAAAATATATAATCATCCATCCTCCCGCAATTGACACATGACATGAGTCTAATAAACAACAACATAATATCCTATTGTGAAGAGAAAACAACCCATCATACTATCAAGGGATGTAGTCAAAGTTGGCAACAACAACCATATTTATGCAACAAAACCTCTAGGCATAAAAGGATCATCAACAAGGTGAGGAATCTGAAATACAAACTACATCCATGCTCTCTTGATATCATATGTGCACCAACAAGCACAAATATCATCACAATCAACTTCTACATGCGGCCATTTTAAAGGTAATATCCTCATGAACAAGATTCAAACCTAGACACTTGAGTGCTTGGATACTGACTCATTTTTTAATGACATGGAAGAAGCAAAATATATTGACATCATGACAACATGATATTCAAATAGGGTAAATGGCTAAAATGATCATACAATGTGATATACATGACTCATGTTTGTACACGTGAAATGAACCCTTAACCACAATACAACCAAAAACACAAGCAATTAATAATTTACAAAATGATCTAGCAATTATCTTCAAACAATTCACAAATATGACCAACAACTCTCTAAAACACATGCATGCATCAATGACCCTTCCTCATGTGAAATATGAAGTACAATGAGTGATGGTTTCAATGTGAGTAACATCACTCTCTCAAACCATCACCAAACTTCCCATGGAAGAAATAGTATCCTGCATGATCTAAGTGTTATACATGAAAAGCACAAAGCCATATCGAACTCCCCCTTAGAATATTCCATCTCTCCATAAAAAAAAATTTGGTTGCTACATAAACGTTTGATAGTATGCAGGGATAGAAAAATAGTCTTCTTACAACATGATTGCAACCACTATTAGGCATGAGAAGATAAAAAGATAAAAATGATAGATAAACCTTCAAAACTTGCAGAACCCCCCCAAACTCATGCACTCTCCTTCTGTTGAAGAATGTAACTAGGTTCGATCTTCATAATTACACTTGATTCATAAAGAAATATATTTATTAGAAGAAAGCAAAAGAAATTTTATTATTAATTAAATTAACTTGTTAAAGGATGGGTTTCATGCTTGGGTAAATTTTCATAGGTCAAGCCTCCATTGTAGGATTTTAGGATATTTATTTAAGTCAAAGTCAAAATTATCTTGTTAAAATACTCCTCCATCAAGTCACCTTGCAAAGTTGGCCTCCAAACAAATCCTCCAAAAGTCGGCTTCACAAAATGAACAAGTCGGCTTATTTCATAGTGGGAGATAACTATATATAGGCATGTAGACTTTGGTGTAACAAAATGGAAGATAATTTGGATAAGAGGATCAAGGCATGACAGGGCTACCACCACCATAGGACCAAAGACTGGACCACCTCCACAGGACCAAAACTTGGGCTACCACCACAAGACCGAGGCATGGCTTTATTATAGGACTGTGTTTGCTATCATTACAGGACTGAAGTTTACTAAAGGACTATGTTATCATATGTGTGCTAACACTACAAGACTGAAGCATATTATGTCATTATATGAGTGCTACCACCACAAAGCTGACGCACATTTGGAATGCCATAGAACTAAATTATGATACTACTGTTATGTGATTGAAGCTTGTTTGGGATTGTCACAGGACTGAAGTATACTTGAGATACCACAGAACCAAAGCATGACATAGTTGCTGGAATAAAGCATAGTACCTAAGTTAAGGGTTGTAGGATTGTGTTACCAATACATAAATCAGAACTGAAGCATGATGTGACAAGGTTGACTTGATGGATGGAAGTAGTCTTTGGTCTAGGTTATGAGGGTCTTGGTCATCTCAATTTTGTAGTAAATCTACTGAAGGAAGAATTCTTGAATGGTTTTTCACCTAGATAGGGGTTTTTACCTGGTAGTGTGCCTACATATCGTGTCCTCCTCTATTTATTGATTGGGATTAGTCTTGATGATAAGAACAATATAAATTGGAATAACAAGATCTGATAATAAAACATCATAAGATAATGTCATACTAAGAGAAATCAATTCACTTTCCACCCTAATGGATTTCTAAAATGATATTAGAGCTATGGTTTAAGATCACCTTGTTGGCAAGAAGGATATGCAGTATTGGAAGGAAAAAGAAGAATATAATCCAAATTTTTTTGGCTATTACAAGAAGTGTGAGGAAGGCTTTGATTTATGGAAATTATTTGAATATGTGCCTAAGGCTAGCGAAGCCCTAAAATATTTTGTGCAAGTCAAATAATCAAGAACAAAGTTCCTATTGGTAACCGAGAGCTGTAAGACCCTTATAGGGGCAGCGAATTTGTTTAAAGAACTAGCAAAGGGATTTTATGAGTGATCACTTCCAGCATTTAAGAACTGCAAGCTTGTATCCTTTGTCTAAGACAACACCATCATTGAAAGCCATCCAAGTTAACACAGGCAGAAACATGAATGAAGGAAATTGATCCTTGTAACCAAAAGGGATAGTCATCCTAGGAACATTATGGAAAATATCTTATCTTGATGTCTCATCAAACAAATCGTATTAAACTCTCTAGGAACCAGCTTACAGAAATCAAGTAAGTATTTCCATTGTTCCTTACTTAACAACTGCATACGCAACAAGAATAATGGACTATCAAATCAAAGGTATGTAAACATGAGGTATGGATATTTATTTTATTTAGATGGGCTTCTATATTTTGAATATATCTAATATTCTAAAATCTTAGATGGTCCATATAATCCTTATTTATAGTTATTCTAAGGTAAATACTGTAATCCCTAGGTGACATACAAACTTTTTTCATATATAAACCATAATCCTTATCTTATAAGGTTTTCAAGTAAAATCATAGTATTCTTTGAAAGGAAATATAAACTTGATTTTTGATATATATATAGATATTATATATAGATATATATATATATATATATATATATATTATATATATATATATATTTATATATTATATATATATATATATATATATATATATATATATATATATATATCCGAGGATTCCATCCTCCATTGTTGCATATAAAATCTAGATTGAAAATTAACATCATGTTCTTGGTATCACATATTTTGCTTGGAAGTGTTTGTTACAGGTATAAAAGATCATGACTTAATTCAAAGAAAGCACTTCAAGGAATCCCTACAAGGTTTGTTAAGGAATATCTCCAGGTATGTCTTAGACAATACACTTTATAAAACTCTTTTAAAAAGTATGTTCATTATCTTTTGAATTTTGTGTTACATTACTAACATCGTTATCTCTAGGACCTCTGAATCGTAAAGATTCTTATTTGAGTGATTGATCATTAGATTGAATCCACCCTTATTAAAATCATTCATTATTTTGTTGAACCTTAAAAGGTTCTCTTTAAAACCCTAACCAAAGGGTATGCCAATGCTAATGTGAAAACCCTAGTCTGTTTAAGGTTATTAATGAAATCTAGAAAATATTATTCTTTTGATATTTAGGGTTTTTAATGATAATGTTTTGATTGGACTTTTAGTATTATTATGGAAACCCTAGTCCTTTAGGGTTGGATGGTTGTTATGAAACCAGCTCAAGAAAAGATAGAAAAGATAGATCAACGCCTTAGAATTCAACCTCTTCGAGGGGGCAACGTCCTTTACATTACATAAATGAAAAATACTTCAATGATTCAAATGAAAAGACCTCCTCTCTATATATAGGAGTCTAAGGGGTCATAACATAATCAGAGCCTACATAACAATAATAATGTAAGGGCACAATAATAACAATAGTGGGCTTCTATGGGGCACAATAGTAACAATATGGCCACTACATGGGTACATCAATATAATAAGTGGGTTGTACTAATAACAATAAGGGGTTACACTAGTAGTATA
>APFE030142301.1:69116-106616 GCA_000404065.3 Pinus taeda
GGTAAGGTCGCCATTTTTTAAGTGCATGTAGTATTGCCAACATTTCCTTCTCATAAATAGCTTGCTTGAGATGTAGCAATAAAAATACCCAATCACCTACATCAAAACATTTTTCACTACGATATTGATCTACCTGTTGTTTCATTCGATTTTGCACCAAAGTGGTGTTATCCTTTAAAAGTTGGAGAACTTATTGTTGATGCTCGATGTGATCTTTCACTTCTTGAACATTTTTCTTCTTGATATGTCCTTCTATCTTGAAAGTTTGAGGAGTGGTAATTTCGACCAATGAATTGCAAGATATGGTTGGATTCATTTCTTCTTTCTCGATGTGATCTTTCACTTCTTGCACCTTTTTCTTCTTGATATGTCCTTCTATCTTGAGAGTTTGAGGAGTGGTAATTCTTGCCGATGCTTTACAAGATATGGTCTGATTCATTTCTTCTTTCTCTGGTGGGGTCCTGGTGTATATCCTCTTGTTTTGATGGTTCTTGATCCTTTTCTTCCTCCTCTTCATATTCTATGTAAAATAATTTCTTCTCAGCACACTTATGACTTTTAGTGCGTTTGCTATCACAATTGTAACAAAGACCTTTTTCTCTTTTTTCTTCCAACTGTTGTGGTGTAACGCTTGTAGGTTGTGGAAGGCTAGGAGAAACAACACTTCCATCTTTATAGTTGTGAGGGGTATGCTTCCTGGTTTCCATAATTTTGCTTTCTAGTATGTCACAAAGCCCTTTTACTCTTTCCAATTGTTGTGGTGTTGCTCTTTGTATCCTCATAATGTGCTATCATTTCCTCCGTGAAAATTGACCACGTAACAAGTTTTTTACGAGAACAAAGCCCTTTATACCATAAAAATTGATCTGGTTCTAAACATGAAGATGCAATACATACCTTTTGTAACAGTGGTACACCATGTAGATCAAAATATTGCTCCATCTGACGTATCCAATTTACCGGATCCTTGCCATCAAACTTCTTCATCTTGCTTTTTCTTGATTTTAGGAGCTCAATCTTGAAATGACTGTAACTTTGTACTTTCAGATCTTTAAGCTCTAAAACTACGACCTGTAGTAGTCCTCTGTGTCCTCTTTCCAATGCCACTAGTCTAACCCCAATTGGATTCTCCAATGAAGAGTTATGCCAAATCTCCCACAGTGACCTGATTATAGACTAATTCAGTAGAGTGAACTTGTACGACATGCCACGCGTCACTGTTTCGTCGTTTGGCTCTAAAAAATATATACAAGAAACTACAGTCTATCCTTTTTCTGCACCTTCTTATAAAATTTCAATCCAATGCTCAGAGAAAATTTTATGATGATTTCCCCAGGTCACCTGTTTGGAATGTAATTCAGGAGTTTGCAAAAATATCAACTTCCTCAAATCATATCTCCACAAATATAGTGCAAAAAGCTCTGAAATTAGGACCCGAGATTTAGCGCGACGTCTTCTCAAATGGGTTTTTTTAAGCTTCTGAAATGTCGCAGAAAATAAGTTATAGCGAAAATTCCATGATGACCTATTTGGAGCAGCGAAACCCTAGAATCCAAAGCTCTGATACCAAATTTTATGAAACCAGCTCAAGAAAAGATAGAAAAGATAGATCAAAGCCTTAGAATTTGCCTCTTCGAGGCGGGAAAACCTTCCTTTACATACATAAATGAGAAATTTCTCGATGATTCAAATGAAAAGACCCCTCTCTATATAGGAGTCTAAGGGGGCATAACATAATCAGAGCCGACATAACAATAATAATGTAAGGGCACAATAATAACAATAGTGGGCTTCTATGGGGCACAATAGTAACAATATGGGCACTACATGGGTACATCAATATAATAAGTGGGTTGTACTGATAACAATAAGGGGTTACACTAGTAGTATAGGGGCCTAACAATGGTAATGTGTTCCTATACCTTGAGCTTTTGGTAAATTAGGTTTATGTGTGAAACCCTTATGTATCGAGAGTAAGCTCCTAGGAATGAAACCCTAGGTGCATGTTTGTTTGTCTGATAAAAAAACCCTAGCCTAATCAAGATCATATATGTCTGACTTTAAATGTATTGAAATATGTGTCTTGGGTTTGTCCAATATATAATATGCTTATCCATGATTATCCTAGATACGTATATGTGCTAACCTATTTGTTGATAAGTTCTAGGGTTTGTAAATAAGCCCTAGTAGAAGTTTGATATTCTAGGATATGGTGATAGTGTTTCCATTATGATGATAAAATCTAGGATTTACAATGAAATCCTAGTAGAAATTGGTCATTTAGTTCAAACCTTAGATTGTGTTGTGATTATGAAATTTGTTCACATTAAATCCTAGTATAATTCTAACATATGAATTCTAAAGTTGTTGGATGCATTGTAGAACTATATTTCTTTGGATTGCTTCTAGGGTTTGCAGTATATTATAGTAGAGTCTGTTATATCTCTAGAATAAATATTGAGGCCCTAGATTTAATGAGATTGATATCTTGTTTGAGTTATTGATGTGATCTAGTGCTTATAATGTAACCTAAGCAAGAATTTGAATTATATAAGTATGAGTCTCATGTTGATTATGAACATAAATAAGTTTTGGTATTTGATGTCTAAAGTCTAATGCTTCCATTATTGTATGATCCTGATATAGTTAACTTCATGCTTCAATATAAGTATTTGGTTGTACTTGTTGTCTAAGTTGTGTAGGTACATAATCTTCAAGATGATGAAGATTTTCATAAGTAAAGATGATTTGATTGATAAGCATGATAAAGAAATTTGTATGAAGAAAGATGGAAGCCATGAAATATCCTTTGATGAAATAGAAATGATTTGATCGCCCTAAGTTAAGACATAGCCTAGATAAAAGAAAGGGTATATCTCCCAAGTTGAGAGGGAAGGCATACTATAGTCATGATGGATATGTTGAAGAAGAAATTGGAGAATATTAAGGTGCTACTGAAAGAAGGAAAGCAAGATCTAATTTTATAATATGTTGTTTCACGTGAAATAGGAAAGGAAGCTATATGGTTGAGGAAACTTCCATCATATTTGTTTGAGAAACCTCTAAGTCCTACTATGATAAATTATGATAATAAAAGAAACATTGAGATGTCTGAAGATATCGTGTTCCATGCAAGGATGAAGAATATCAACTATATTAGAAGTTTGGTACAAGATAGGATCGTGAATCTACAGTATGTTCCGACCAATGAAAATGTAGTTGATGTGTTAACAAAGTCTCTTCCTAAGAGGAAATTTGAATATTTGAGAAGCATGCTTGGTTTAATTGATATTACTGATTTAGTTAACAAAAAGTGTTTGGAAGATACTTGAGGAGGCATCAATGTGATACAAAATGCTTGGGAGGACATCTGGCCAACATATGTGTTGATGTCTAGTTTCCAAAGTAGGGAGGGTGATGTTGGTCATCGAACTCTGACCTTGCATTATGCACCTAGTTCCCTAGGTTGATGGTTAGAAGGTAAGCCTAATGGTACCTAGAGAGGATGAAAGATTTATTCCATCTTAGTACCACCCGAATAGCTTACCCTGGTCAGGAACCTAATCTATGGCACCATATGTGCCTAAACTCTTCATAGATCATGTGTTTGAGATATTCCATGTACCTCTATAGATATATGTAAGTATGAATACCTCCCTAGTTAATAGAGAGTGTTGAAGAATGTAACTAGGTTTGATCTTCATAATTATAATTGAGTCATAATGAAATATTTTATCAAAAGAAGGAAAAATAAATTTATTATTAATTAAATTGACTTGTTAAAGCATGGGTTTCATGCTTGGGTCAATTGTCATAGTTTAAGCCTCCATTGTAGGCTTTTAGGATCTTAATTTAAGTCAAAGTCAAAATTATCTTGTCAAAAGAATCCTCCATCAAGTCACCTTGCAAAGTCGACCTCCAAACAAATCCTCCAGAAGTCAGCTTCATAAAATGATCAAGTAAAATTATTTCACAGCTGGGAACAACTATATATAGGCGTGCAGACTTCACTCGACAAGGAGAAAAAGGATACAAGTTCAGTGTAACACAGTGGAATATAATTTAGATAAGAGGACCGAGGCATGACTGGGCTACCACCACAACAAGGATATCACCATCAAACCAAACACTGGGCCACCTCCATAGGACTGAAACTTGGGCTACCACCACAAGACCAAGGAATGAATTTATTGCAAGATTTTGTTTACTATCATTATAAGACCAAAGTTTATTGAAGGACTGTGTTATCATATATGTGCTAACACTACAAGAACGAAGCATATTATGTCATCATATGACTGCTACCACCATAGGACCGAAGCACATTTGGAATGCCACAGAACTAAAGTATGATACTACTATTATGTGATCGAAGCTTGTTTGGAATTGTCACAGGACTGAAGTATAATTGAGACACCATAGAACTAAAACTTGACATAGTTGTTGGACTAAATCATAGTACTGAAGTTAAGGGTTGCAGGATTTTATAACCATAACAAAGTATTGTAGAACGAAATATCCAATATAAAACTCAGAACTGAAGCATGATGTGATAAGGTTGACTTGATTGATGGAATTAGTCTTTGTTCTAGGTTATGAGGGTCTTGGTAATATTAACTTTCTATTGAATCTTACTGAAGGAAAAGTTCTTGACTGTGTTTTCCCCTAGATAGGGGTTTTTCCTTGGCATTGTGCCTACATCTTGTTTCCTCCCTGTTTATTGATTGGCATTAGTATTGATGACAAGAAAAAAATAATTTGAAAGAATAATATCTGATAATAAAACATCACAATATAGTGTCATACTAAGAGAAATCAATTCACTTGCCAACCTAATGGATTTCTCAACACCTTCTATGCCTCATAATGATCTTGTGGAGCTGAAATTTCTTTCTTGAAATCCTTTAGAGGGCTAGTTCCATGCAATTCATCTTATCCTCCAAATCTTAGTAAGTTATGATCTAACATAAGTCTCTTTCTCCTCCATACTTTCTTTGTCCTTAATGCCTAGGATGCACTTTTTGAAGGATTTGATCTACTAGATCTACAAGCTAATGCATTGTGACCAAGGTCACTACATTTGAAACATTTAACATTAGTATAAAATCTACCTTGACTTGTATTGCACATCCACAATATTTGTTTTCTTGCAAAATATCTGCATCCTATATCTCAATGTCCAAAAGTACTGTAAGAAAAAAATACCCATAAAATAGAGTTTTGATTTGTTATACCAAATAAGCTTGGTTGCTTCATTTCTCTTTGAAGTGTTGCATGTAGTGGTTGTGATTTGCATGTCTTTGTTTTCGATGATAATTCCTTTTCTTTCTTGACCTCTTTTATTGGTGTTGCTTCCTACGCATTTGCTTGACTTCATTGGTGATAGGCTTATGATTTTCTACAATATAGTTGTCTTCTACTTTCTCCTTTTCCTTCATGGAGCATGACTATCCTCCAAAACCAAATCAGGTTTTTCTAACACGAGATCTTGACTCATAAGGATCTCATCCAAAATTACAGTGCTTTTCATCAAATTTTGATATTAGGATAGTTGGTTGTTGGCATTTTGTAATTCACATCTCAAGGGGACTACTTAATCTTCTAATATTTCACAATAGGTCTCCTGATCTTTTAGCTGATTTGATAATATTTCATTTTCCTTGTTGATTTCATCATGCCATATTTTTAAATCAATGATGAGCATGTCATTATTCTCATGGTTTCTCTCACTATCTCCTTGAGAGGAATCTAAAGATGTTATTTCTGTGAGTGTGGGGTCTTCTATAATATTATTCTTCTCTTCAAGAATGTAGTGAGGTTATTCAACAAGCTCTAAAACTTGAAACCCTTCTTTTCCATACATACTTTTCAACTTTTCTATAATTTCTTTTGCAGTCTTGCAATAACTCACTTTAGTTGCATCATGATCTGATAGGTTCTTCAAACTATTAACCGAATTTTGAGGTCTAAAATGAGCCTCCTAAGAAAAATGTATAACCAAAATAATCTTTATAATAACCAATAGGATTCAAGACAATGATGTCAACCATGGGGGATGAGTCACCATTTTTGGAGCAAAAAAGTAAAAAGTTTAAAAAATAATAAAATAATAAAACTACTTTTTTGACTTGTATTTTTTATTTATCTCCCTAAATATTTACTCTAATTTCAAGTGGGAGTGCTAGCTAGATGCAAAATTTGATTCCTTATCCAAGTAGTACCCATGTTGCATACTTTCAATGGACAGTGCAACACGAAAAATGAGAAATACATGAAAAATGTGATCGCAATCAAGTTTTTCATGTAGCAAGGTTCATAGAAAGTATGCAATATAGGTACTCCTTGGATGAGGAATCAAATTCTGCATCCAACAAGTGTTCCTTCTCAAAATTTGAGTAAACTCATAGGGAGATAAGTTGAAAACATGAGTTGAAAAAATAGTTTTTTATTTTTTCCCTCTAAAATTTTATGAGGTAATATAATCTTATTTTATTATTTCTGCTATTATTTTATAATTTCCTCATGAGGCCCATTTTAGACCTCAAAATTCTCATAGTATATGATATTATTGGCTTCCACATTGAATTCATCATATGTATTGTATTCTAATGAGAGAAAAAAATTCTCATCAAGATCAATGAAGTATGCTTCCAATCTCACATTTCATAGTGCATCTATAAAAAAGTATCCTTGATTTCCCATGATCTACCTTCTAGCGGTGAAGCTACAACAAAGGAACCCACTCTGATACTAATTGTTGGGAACGTGATCACTACTGAGAGGGGGAGGGCTGTGAATCAGTAGTGACCGAGATTATTAAATTTTTAAATCCACACATTCATTTACCCATTAATATATTATATCACTTAAAACATTAAACAACTCAAAAAATAACAAATCTCAGTTTTCAACTACACCAAGATCATAATATGTGAACCATAAAATCAACCAAATAAAAATGCATAAGAGAACACAAGGTATTTATGGTTGAAACACCCTTTGAGTAAAAAACCACCCTTGCTGTTGTTGTGCTGCTCAAATAATTTCATTATTTTTCAAACAATTCTAGTACATAGAATAATCACATAGCTACTTTCAGTAAGGAACTTTGATCCTCATCTCATGAATCTACGGATATTCATCTGATCCCTTGGTAGCCACAATGACTAATGAACCTCGCCCAACACTGATTAGACTATGAAGAAATCTATTCATTGTACTAATTTTTTCAGATTCCCCACTCCATGTTTCTATGTGGCCCTTGTTTCATTCATTTTAGAATGGATCCAATATGAACTACTAAACTAGAACAACACCACAACTTCTTATCTGGTTAGCTCAAAATCAATCACATCAATCAAACTGATACAATTATGAAATACCCACTCAATATCTACAAAAACCAAAAAAATATTTTTCATATAAAAATAATAATTTGATGAAAATACTTGGAGAAATCATACAATAAATTATCTACAATCATTCCTTACTCCATCTCCTCACTACTATAAGAAATATTGGTTGAATCATGCTTCTTCTATCATCTCCAACTGTTGTGAACTGCTTTAGATCTTCTGCATGATATCCTATATAACATGCACACACTTTTCTTCCCTCACTCTCACTCTCCTTACTCATGCAACCATATCTTTACTACTCAAAATAACCCCTCCAATAACCTCATTATCTCCACCTATTTGCAATATTTTGTAGTGGTTAAATAAATAATTACAATTCTGTAATGGAGCTCTGTTCATATGTTAGAAGTGATCCATATCATTTCTCCTTGACTTAATCTAGACACTAACTTCACTTAACAATGAATATTCTTGTTTTTAACCATCTTCTAGAATTTCTGTTACACCTACAACAAATAAAAGATGAATTAACACTTCAATATGCATGAGGCAATCAGTGAAATTCGTAAAGTGCATGAGGAATCCAAAGCAATTTCCCATTCAAGCCACAACCACACCCATAGAACTAGACAATGCCAGTTGAAATCACATGCATAGGCCTATCTCTAAGTGGTTGGAGCCCTTCAACTGCATGCCCAAGCTTAACTTCGTGCAGTTAGGGCAAAGGAAGGTCAAAATCAAGTTTCCTTAGCTCAGAACTTGCAAACACTTTCTCCACTACTTTAAAACCTTCTGTAAGACCTCATGAACCCTTTGTAGCCACTACAACACTACAAAAATCCATTTTCACAACTCCATCACCATCACAAGTGAAGCTATCTTGACTTGAATTCTAACTATCAGCTGCACTAAGACCTAAGACATCAAGCTACTCAACAACAACTCCAACACCTAAATAACCTTCAAATCATGAATGATAGGCCTTTAAACTTATCATATAATCCAAAGACCATCCACACACACACCAAGTATCATAAACATAACTTGGTAGTCTCCAATCACTTTCAACTAGGTGTAGCAGCTCCACAACCTGGCAATCCATCAACACACAAGCCAAATACTTGCACTAACATTTGAAACCAATGAACTAAGGTCTACAACCAATGCACAAAAAAATTACCTCTGCATCACATGCTACCAACAACTCACGCTACTAGATTGACATCAATTTCAGCTGACAATACACCAAAGCTACTAGGTTGGCATCAATGCCAACCAACAACTGAGCCATAATGCCAACGATTGTCTCATTTGTATTCTGTTTCCTTTGGTTTCATCACGAATGAAATATTGAGACCATTGATCAACTTGATTATTGAATGCCATTGGTCCAAATTTCCAATATAGGGAACTTAGTCCCACTTGTGGGAGATATCCCTAGTCCATATCAGAGTGTTGGCGTGGGCTTGTTTAAAATCTCATCTCGTATTGTGGTATTTACTCAGTTACCACTATTTTAAATTCCTTCCTCCTCTTCTAAATATCATATGCATATGATCTCTTTTAAAACCTATGTACCCCATAGAAATCCTAATCCTTGGGTGGTGTCACATGATCTTATGGAAGTTGATCAAGCTAGTGAGCATCCTTCACCACTTGTTGTGGAAGAGATTGCCTCTTAGGAAGTCCCATCAGTACCTCTTGACACTAGTCAACAACTCCGTCCCAATATGGAATATGAATAGGTTCCTTTTCCCACATGGGTTGTCAGTCCACCTATTCCACATGACTCCCTCGATGACAAACCCTCTCCTAGCTAGCCAACTTGGAAGTCATCGATCTACTTGTTGATAACCGTAGGAAGATTTTGCCTCTTTCTACCTCTAGCCTCCCCGATTAGGAACAAGTAGACATTGGAAACATAAATATTGGAATGATTCAGGGGAATCTCCACGACTCCCTTTGGAAGTGCAACCCCTGGACCAAGTCAATTCATGGGCTTCTACTACCGAGCTTGCCAACGAATTATCATACTCCTTACCACCTATTGAGGAGCATCTTATACCTCATTTATGTCTTGATTATTCCTTATGTCCTCGGGTTACTTTTGAGATAACAACTATGTTAGAATGTCCCTGGCATGGTCAACCTTTTAGGAATAGTTCATTTCAACTTTCTATGGCATGGCCCCATCATGGGGTACAATATGGTACCTCCACTCTTCCACGTGTTCATGTATGGGAATCCTTGGTCCGTGCCCAGTAGTGGGCACACTTTGACGTGACTTATTAGTTTAAGTTTCACTTGTACATATTTTTTATAGGAGTGTTTGGTAATTTAATTGATGTTAAATTACTTGTATGAATTATCAACCAGGGCTAGTAAACCGATGAAATGTATGTGCATTGTTTTTGCTAGGAGTATTTATTACTTAAACAATTCCTAAGTTAATTTGAGATATTGAAATGCACATATTTCTCTACAACTATGTAAGTAAATAAATCATTCATAAAAAATGGAATCAATTCTATTTCTCTTACTTAAAGGAAAGATCACACTCTTCTTGAAATAAACTTCACACTTGCTTCACACTTGTTAAAAATAAAATCACACACACTTTGCTTGAAATAAAATCACACACATGCTTGCTTGAAAATGAAATCACACACATACTTGCTGGAAAATGAAATTTAGCACAGTAAATAGATCTACTCTTGATAGAAAGATTAGCACTGCACATGAAAATCTGATCTATAGAACTGAAATGTAAAGTTATGCTACTGATCTATGTCAACTTATACTTTGTCCATGTGCACAATAAATATCACTTCACTCACCAATAGAATGATTAAATAAGCCTACTGAAAAACAATCTTAAACTTACATTCAAAAATAAAAACTTGAGCGATTAAATGAATTAACAAAATCCTACAGGAAACATAAAATAAAATACTCATTGCAAATAAAAGAAAACCTTATTATCTTGAGGGGTCCCTCGTGTGAGAAGTAGGTTTCAACACAATGCCTTCACGAGATGATTAACCACACATTAAGTCACATAGTAGAGGAATACAATAACATCTTTAATTGGAAAAACATGGTTTAAAAACAATATCCAAATGTGTGTCTGTCATGCCGAGAGGAAAATTTATAAAACTCCTACACATAATTTTTTCAGAGTATTACGTCCTTATGCTAATTGAAAATGACTAAAATTAACATTAAAAGATAAAATAGCATGATTTCCTCATGATTTTCTATCAGGGAAGAAAATCATGAGGCTGAATATTTGCATTCACTAATTCCTCACTCGCTTGATTCACCTTCCTTAGTGGTTGACTTTCTCTTTGGTCGAGTTGCTACGATGCCTTCCTTATCAATCCAGGTTATGAAGGTAGGAAAAAATAATTGTACCTACTAATTTCCACCTTCCCATATGCCATGTTCTTCAGCTAAAGCTTCGCAACACATCAAACCTTGAACTTAGCTGCAAAATCATACATCAGTTGTAGAATCACTGTAATTCAATAGCTCAAGTAAATATTGAGTTAAATAATAAATACAAATGATATTTATGAAATAGAAGATGATTATGCACCTGCTATGCCATAAAAAGTGTAAATTTATACCTAAATTAGAGTTATTAAGCTCAAAAAGTGGGAGAATGGAGTATAAAAGGTTGTAAAAAAGAGGAAATTTTGGGGTTCAACATTCCCCCACATGGAAGACATTGCATGTCCTCTTGCAAAATTTCAAAATTCATGATACTTTTATGTCACTGAGCTTCTTCAGATACTTGTGATCTGAAATTATCATATGTTAAGCTGAAGTAGAATTTATGAATGCCAACGGTGAACTTGAATGTTAACTTAAAGTGCTTTAACCATGAGAATCGATTGAAAAGGGATGAATTGACAACAAAATTAAGACATAAGTAAGATGTAACTAGAAGTGAAAAACAAAAAAAACACAGTGATTCCAGACATCAAGATTGATTACAGAGTTCGTCCCTAATGGACTACGTCTCCGGGTCCACTTTCAAGATGGGTGACTCCTTTATTAGGATTGAATCTGAGGAGGTCGATTACACAAAAAATTAACTATATTGATTGTTCATGAATGCACTTCTAGTCACTATCACAAGAAATCTCTCTGGTTTATCTTTTCAATGCCTATCTTGGTTCCCAATTCCGACTCTTGATGCTCCTGTTACACTGAAAACAAAAACTGCCTATAACCTCCAGAATATGCACACAAAACTTCAAAACCACTAATTCCTTCTTCATGAACAAAATGGTGAATTTATAGGGTTTCAGGTATATCTAAAGTCTCCCTAGCCAAGATTGGCATGAATACTAAAATTAGGGTTTGGTCTTATGACATAGAGCCACCTTAGAAGTTTGTTACAAGGTCCTTGTATTAAAATAGCCCAAACTTTAATTACAAAACCCAAAAATGACTTTAGGTTTGTCATAATCCACTGGTGGTCATCTGACTTCACGGAGTTGGTTGACCACCCATGTGAATAGGCAGTGGTCTAACCACAAAAGGCCATAGTTGCAGGTTAGATCTGGTAGTTCCGGTTACCTAAGCAGTTTTCTAGTCTTGCATGTGACAACTGTTTCCGTAGTTAGCCTAACTGCATTTCCAATGCTACGACTTTTAGTTGCCTGGTGGTCTTTCTTACCCACGTGGTTTTGCTCAATGCCTGTTCACATGTTTACCTGCCTGTGGTTCCATAATCTACCACTGTTAAATGCAAACATCGCCTGGTGAATGCTCACATGTTCACATGCTCACAGTTCGATGTGGCTAACGGCTGTGGTTAGGGAAATGTGGCATGATTATAACACATTTCTTTGTATTAAAGCCCTTGACTTAGGTTTAATGCATTTGATTTGTATTGAAAGGGTTAATGTGTTAGGCTTTAGGTGTTAGGTTTGTATTGTATTGTTTATACAATGTTTCGATAGGGTTTAGACTTAGGTTTAGGTTTTAATGTTTGCATGAGGTTTTAGGTATAGGTTAGGGTTATGAAATTTTAATACATGATGTATTAGGTTTTAGGACTTATACTTTTACACTCTTTGTTCTAAAAACCCTTTTTACAACACGTCTTCGTCACAATGCGACATTTGTGACAAACATCACATGACGACAAACCCATGTCGACACCAAGCCCTACATAACGGATGACAAACCCATGTTGACAACCAAGTACAAAACCATATCATCATGAAAACCAACACTGAACAACCATGACATTACTATCATAGATGAATATACCAGATGCTGAATGTTGATGGTGAAACTGAACCTGTGCAATTGATCTGACAAGATCCTCCTGGATCAATCCTGTCCACTTGAAAGCTTTTGGACCACAAAAGTTTGACTAGATAGATAACAAATGAGGGTAGAGCTTCCTCACTCTCCACCTTATTCGAAAGATGTACCAATACATTCGATCAATCACCTAAAAGTGATGACCCTGATGATGCTGATCATGGCACATTTTGAATCTATGAACTGTTCCATCCATCAACAGTATGCACAACTTGCGAAGATGGTTAAACAACCTATTATAAACATGGAAATTGACTTCTTTCCATGAAGTACCATGAATTAGTGATTCATACACATCTTTGAAATCAGTCTCTACAAGATATTATTCAATACAATTGACATGTATTAAAAATTTATATTGCAGAATGACAGAGACAATCAAACATATTTTTGACATCATACGAGCTACTTGATTTGATATACTTTCCCGATTCTTGAGTTCTAAGTGAACTTGCTGCAATAAACTCATCAAATTGTAAGGTGAAAACTGCTGCAACTTAGTTTGATTTTGAAATATTGAAGTTGTTGTTTATTTATTTGAATCACTATTTCTTCATTCATTAAATTATGTTTCCATTGATTAGCACTTTCCCCTGATGCATAATTTTCCCTTAGATGTATTGGATACTTTAACACTGCTTTAGAAAAGGCTTTGATATGAAAACAAATGGCCTTCCCCTCCACTTGAAAAGAGGCTTCCAAACTGTTTGAAACATGAAATGGTAACACAATACAAGAGAAATTTAACACTAATTTTCCCATTATTGACCTGCATCCCTATAATGATAACTTACAAACTTGGACTGAATTGATTCATTCTGACATTAGGAAGAGGAGCTTTAGGCATCAACCATAGCTCATGTTGTATTCCCTGCTTATGAGTAAGATGTTTGGTTTCTTTAAATAGAACTGAAAATTTTTCTACCTCTTCGATCAAACTATCTTTAAACTGAGACTTACAACTTGAACAAACATCATGTTGATTCTTATGTTGTTATTTTACACACATGATTACAAATATCTTATTTGAACTTATTAATCGCTTAATCTGATTAGAAACAACTAAATTCAAGTGATTTTTACTTTGATGTGCCCTGACAATAAATTCAACCCCATCTTGCTTAAGGTGATATTTATGCTCTCTCCTATAAAATGCTGCATCACGATCATAAAAATAAGGACTTCCTAAGACAACTCCACATATTTCTACTAGAACCACATCTAATTTGACTTCATTAATATAATTAGTTGTAATGGAAAATCTTAACCGAAACTACTTTGTGACTTTTATCTGAGTTGATTTATTTAGCCATCCTAATGGGTAAGGTCTTGGATGATTTGGTGTCCCCAAACCCAAGTTCTTAACTAAGTATTAAGATATAAAATTTTCCTTTGATCCACTATCAAACATTGTACCTATTTTTGTGTGCTTAGAAGTTATCCTTATGTTAAATAATTCATCTCTTTTATCCTCATTTGAAGGATTTATGTTTGATGAAGATGAAATAGTATTCGAACTTGAACTAGTGTCAGAAGTTTTACTTGTCAAAACTATGGCAGTTATCCTCCTTTAATAACCTGAATCAGAACCTAGATCTTGTTGGATTGCTACAATTGCTTTCTTTTCATCCTTCTCTTTAAGGAACTTATTGGGCTTAATTTTAGGATGAAGTTTCCAACACCTAGATTCATCATGACCAATTCTCTGGCAATGAGAACAAGTAGGTCTTTCCTTCTGAGCTATCGTTGATTTCTTTCTCTTCAAATTTTTCTTCCCTTTACTGTCATTGGAATCCTTGATTTCCAACTCTTTGGATGATTGTGGTGAAAATTTGAATGGTCTGCCACCTGATCCAATATGTATGGCTTGAACACACACTTAATCAAAATCATTAGGCTTAAAAATTAATAATGCATGCTGTAAATATGAATGTAAATTATTGTTGTATTTAAATAAAGTTTCACATGTATCCAATGAAATACCAAAATCCAATGCTTTCTTTCTGAACTCCTAAGTAAACTCCTGAACACTTTGCCCTTTACCTTGCCTCAAGTGCTACCAATCAATAACAAGTTACTGCATGTATCCTAAAGGATAGAATTGTTTCCTAAGAGCTTTTAAAAATTTAGACCATGAAGAGATGACTTTACATTTTTGCTTTACATCTATCTGAGTTTTAATTTCCCACCAGATTAAAGTTATTCCCCCCATTCTAAGTGTAGCTAACTGAATTTTTGTTTTATTGTCAGAAATGTTCTGAATACGACAATACACTTCTAACTGCTTAATCCAGTTATCGAACTTTTTAGGATTTTTTTTGTCATCAAAAATAGGTAACTCAAATTTTACATCAAGTTTCAAAAGAGATGTTTTCTTAGGTTTCTTTTCTGTTTCATATTTTGCACTTGAAGAAGCAGAAGAAGAAGAAGATGATGATGCAGATGACAGAGGTGAAGGAGGTTTATCAACCTTGCCTTTACCTTTGTCCTTCTTCGATGTCTTTGAAGAATAATATGCATCCCTCACCTTCTTACCTTCATAAAGTTATCCCAACATCTGCTACATACTCAATAATGCTTGTTGAAACTGTTCCTCGCTCATCTTAGTTTTAGGGGTTTCACTTGCATCAGATCCTATCATGGTCAACTTATGAGCGACTCTTCACTTTCCAATCTCTAGATCAATCTCCTCCAGGGTTCCTTCTCCACATTGCGACTTAGACCTAGTTAACATTTAATGGAAAAATTTTACAAATGCAACCTGCTTTGATACTAGATTATATGACCTGAAATGATCATGTGTTAAACTGGAGTAGAATTTATGAATGCGAATGGTGAACTTGAATGTTAACTTAAAGTTCTTTAACCATGAGAATCGATTGAAAAGGGATGAATTGACGACATAATTAAAACATAAGAAAGATGTAATCAGAAGTGAAAAACAGTAAAAACACAGCAATACCAGACAACAAAATTTATTACAGAATTCGTCCCTAATGGACTACGACTGCTTTATTAGGATTGAATCTGAGGAGGTCGATTACACAAAAAATTAACCAAACTAGTTGTGCATGCATTCACTTCTGGTCACTGTCACTAGAAATCTCTCTGATTTAGCTTTCCAACGCCTATCTCAGTTCCCAATTCCGACTCACAATGCACCTATTACACTAAAAAAGAAAACTTCCTACAACCTCCAGAATCTGCACACAAAACTTCAAAACTACTAATGCCTTCTTCATGAACAAAATGGTGAATTTATAGGGTTTTAGGTACATCTGAAGTCTCCCTAGCCAATATTGGCATGAATACTGAAATTAGGGTTTAGTCTTATGACATAGAGCCACCTTAGAAGTTTGTTACAAGGTCCTTGTATTAAAATAGGTCAAACTTTAATTACAAAACCCAAAAATGACTTTAGGTTTGTCATAATCCACTGGCAGTCAGCTGATTGCGTGGAGTTGGTTGATTGCTCATGTGAATAGGCTGCAGTCTAAGCACAAAAGGCCACAGTTGCAGGTTAGATATGGCGGTTTCGGCTACAGGTACGGTTTTCCAGTCCTGCATGTGACAAACGTTTTCGTGGTTAGCCTAACTACATTTCCAATGTCGCGACTATTATTTGCATGGCGGTCTTTCTTACCCACGTGGTTGCACTCAATGCCTATTCACATGTTTACCTGCCCGCGGTTCCATAACCTGCCATTGTTAAATGCAAACTCTGCCCGGTGAATTCTTACATGTTCACATGCCCGCAGTTCCAACGTGGCTAACTACTGTGGTTAGGGAACTATGGCATGAATATAACACATTGCTTTGTATTAAATCCCCAAACTTAGGTTTAATGCATTTCATTTGTATTGAAAGGGTTAATGTGTTAAGGTTTAGGTGTTAGGTTTGTATTGTATTGTTTGTATAGTGTTCCAGTAGGGTTTAGACTTAGGTGTAGGTTTTAATGTTTGCATGAGGTTTTAGGTATGGGTTAGGGTTATGAAATTTTAATACATGATGCATTAGGTTTTAGGACTTGGACTTTCACACTCTTTGTTCTAAAAACCTTTTTTACAACACGTCTTCATCATAATGCGACATTTGGGACAAACATCACATGACGATAAACCCATGTCGACACCAAACCCTGCACAACAGATGACAAACCCATGTCGATGACGAAGTACAAAACCATATCATCATGAAAACCAACACTGGACAACCATAACATTACTATCGAAGCTGAAGATACCGGACACTGAATGCTGACAACGAAACTAAACATGTGCAACTAATCTGAAAAGATCCTCTTGGTTCAACCTGAGCAAGAACATCCAAGTTAGTCCTTGTTTCTTTCTTAATGGCGATTGTCATCCTCAGTTTCTTCATCAAAATTCTGTGTTGTGGACTTATATTCTTCCACTTATGTTTTTAGTTGTCAATTTCTTATTTTCTTATACCATAAACTAAGATGTAGCAAGAAGTTGTCATTTTGAGTTCTCTGGATTTCATTTTGTGCCTTAGCGTTTCATTCTCTTGCTTCAATTGCCTATTCAAAATTTCTAATTCATAAATTTCTTGCTTAAGGGTGTCTTCAACATGGAGTTCTCCTAAAATATTAGAATGAATTCCTTCATTTACTTCTTGGTTTGAGGATGATGCAACAACTTTGTATGTAGCTCTTTCTTCCAATGACTCTATATAATCATAAATTTTCTGCCGGACATGATCCATCTCTCGAGTTCTTCTAGCTGGACTTGCAACTAGTGATGGAACTCTCGGTTCATCTTCTTCTTCTAAATTGACAAATTCTGGAGATTGATGAGACTATTCATGCAATGTTTTTTGAGCCTTACACTTATTCTTATAATTGATGGTGGTTTTTCAGTAGTTTAGGGATACTTTTTAACTTCTTCTTACTTCGTTTCTTCTTTCGATGAAATTTCCCTTTTATTGTTGGTTATCTTTCTTCTAACATTCTTTTGTTTAAGAGTTTCTAACACATTTATAAGAGGGGTTTCATCATCAGAGTACTACTCTTTTTTTGTTTCTTATGCAGGTGAGTTTTCTTTAGGGTCTGAGGGAATTTTTTGTCTACTCTTCTTGGTCTTACCGCTAAGCTCTTCGTTTTCTGCTTCCTTAAAATGATTTCTAATTAAGAAATCTTCCCAATTATCTCTTATGTTTCTCAGATGGGCCTCAATCGGGATTTTCACTAGGCCATGATGGTAAAGGGTATTATCTATAGATTGTATCTTCCTTTGAATATTACCAACCATCTTTCTTAAGCTATGAAGTAGGAAATATGATAGGTTAATTTCATTCCCATCAAGAAAATTCATCATTAAGCATGCATGATAAAATGACATGTTACTAAATATTCCTTCACAAGTTATAAACTTTTGAATGATCCATAGCAAATCCCTCCAAATATTCTTCAAAGTAATGACTTGTATTCCCTTTTTCAACGCAGAAGTATCCATACCTGGATTCTTGAAGAAAATTTTCCATTCTTTCTCTTCAATTTTTCTGTTCTTGATCCAACTCTCTCTGATTCTTGGTAATCTGGTAGCTTCTACTATGAAATACTCTATCGAAACTAGCTTCATGTCCCCAATTTATGCTTCAATGCCATCATATTCCCTAGTGAAAGACTTTGCTAGCTATTTCTCATGCCCATTGAATTTTTCCATGAATTCTAGCCACTATGCCTGCTGCAACAATTTTCTGACCTATGGCTATCCTTCAAGAAGTTAACCCCATTCGACTCTGATCTTACAATGAACCCCATGTTAGAGAATCTTGGCCCATAATTTATCTTTCAACAAGGTTAAGGAGTGGAAGGAATTTGAGTATGGACTAAAACAAGACTTAGTGAAATGGTATATGGAAGTATTGTGCATGAAGTGGAATGATGAATGGAGATGAGAGGGCGAATTTCAAATTATATCAAGGTTAATGACCAACTTGGTCGACAAGTCATAGATATTTCCATTAAAACCGAAATCGTGTGAGAGTAATAAGGGTAATCATCATTCAATATGTCAGTAGCAATGGTTACTCATCATTTATTTCATAACTCAAATGTTTTACCTTTATTATATAACTTAATATTTACATACCTTAGATATTTTGTCTTATTGATTTTGATTTGTCTTTTGTAGGTTGCTAGATTGTTCCAACTACAATATTCATTGAATTTGCTTTTTCCATGATCTTCATTTTCCCTAGTTGCAATCTGTCAAATCAGCTACAGAATTCTATTAGAGCTGCAAGTTGTTGAAAATTCTGTAGCTGCTTTATTTTTCAAAAGAGAAAAGAGGGTTAAAAAGAAAATGGGACTAGAATAAGAAAAATAAAATCTAATTTGCCAAAAACTCTTGGTTTTCAACCTCGATTTCTGTATAAACATGCCAACAATGTTGGTTTTCATGTTTATTCAATTTTTTTTTATTGTTTTTTTTTTCTATATTTTGAAAAAGAAAGTAGAAAGCTAGGTTGGATAGGAAGAAGAATCTTCCCTGACCACTTCAAATCAAGGTTATCTTGCATATTTCTTATGAATTCTTCCCTTGTTAATGGTTTATGCTATATTTGTAATATATGACCATTTACAAGGAAGGTTACTTTCTCTTCATCAATGGTTCTGATATCGATTGCTCCATTATCAAAGACAGTTTCAATCTCATAAGGACCAAGCCAATAAGTCTGGAATTTTCCTTGAAAATATTTAAATTTTGAATCAAAAAGCAATGCCCAATCACCATTCTGAAATTTTCTTTCTTTGATAAACTTATCATGCCACTTGGATCTTTTTTGTTGGATTATATTGGTTCTATGAATAGAATCTTTCTGTATCTCATCAAGTTCATTCAATTTCTCCATTCTTCATCTTTGGGCTTCTGATAAATCAAGACCCAACTTGGCTACTATTTTAAAAGTCTTTTTATGGAACTCAATAGGAAACAAGACTTGCTTTCCATAAACAAGTTCATAAGGACTGTGTCCCGTTGTATTTATCAATGTGGTACGATATGCCCATAAAGCTTCTGGAAGATTTTCTACCAATCCCTTCTATGCATATGCACAGTATTGGTAAGAATTGCCTCAATTAATTTATTGGTAGATTCAACTTGTCCATTGGCTTGTGGATGATATGGATTTGACTTTCTATGTTTAATTTTGTACTTCTCCATTATCTTTTGTACCGAGTTGGATGTAAATTGAGTGCCTTGATCTGTCACAATTTCCCTTGGGACACCAAAATGAGTGAAAATATCCTCAAAAAGAAATGAAATTACAACATTTTTAGTAGCAAAAGGAAGTGCTTTAGATTCTACCCATTTTGTGACATAATATGTACAAACAAGAATGTACCTTTTTTGTCTTGATGGTGGATTGATTGGACCAACAAAATCCAAAGCCCATTTCTCAAAAGGTTCAATAAGTACCCGAGGTTGTACAGGCATTTCATTCGAAGGAACAAGTTTCCCCATTCTTTAACAACTGTCACACCTCTTAACATATTCCTTGGCATCCTTAAAAAGAGAAGGCCAATAATATCCTAAGAGAAGGAATTTATAAACAATTCTTTTATCAATGAAATGTCCACCACATGTTTCATCATGACAAGAATTTAATATTTTTGATACTTCATACTCTCTAACACATCTTCGAATGATTAAGTGAGGTCTTGTCTTGTACAATTCTTCATTTATCCATGAATAAGATGCACTAGTTTGAATAACCTTCCTTTTCTCTTGAGGAGACAAGTATGATGGTAACTTCACTGTAGCCAAATAATTAGCAATATCTACAAACCAAAGAGATTTAATAGACACTCCAAAAATATTCTCTTCTGGAAAATTATCTTCTATAGAAACATCATTATTATCATTTTGGATTCTAGATAGAAAATCAATAGCTGCGTTTTGTTTTCCAGGTCTATTCAAAATAGTAATATTGAATTCTTGTAATAACAATAGCCATATTATAATTCTACCATTAGTAATTTATTTATTCATTGAATATATAATTGAAGAATGATCTATGTGAATGAATATTTCATAACCAGTTATAATGTCTGAATTTATTGATGGCATGTACAACAACTAAAAATTCCTTTTTTGTTACAATATAATTCAAATCCATAGGAGTCAGATCTTTGCTTATATAGTAAATGGCATAAGGAGTTAAATTTTTTGTCCTAATACAACTCCTAAAGCTTTATCTAAGGCATCGGATGAAATGCGAAAAGGTAGTTTCCAATTTGGTCCTCTTAAAATGGGTGCTTCGGAAATCTTTCCTTTCAATGTTTCAAAAAAAATTTGGCAGTCAGAATTCCAAATGAATTCACAATCTTTTGTAAACAATTTGAAAATTGGTGAGGCAATCTTTGTAAATTTTTCTATAAATCTTCTATAATAGCCAGTAAAACAAGGAAAAATTCTAACATCCCTTTGACATGTAGGAACTGATAACTTGGAAATGACTTCTACCTTAGATGCATCCATTTTAATTGCATCTCATGAAATATGGTGGCTTAAAACAATTCCCTCGGTAAACATCATAAAAAAAAAAATCACGGCTTAATGAGATATTTGCTTCTTTACACCTAATGAGAAAATTTTCCAAAATTTTAAGAGCTTCTTAAAAATAATTTCCATAGACAGTAAAATCATCCATTTAAATTTCCACACAATCATGAATTAGATCATAGAAAATACCTAGAACTTCTCTTCGGAATGTTGTAGGTGCATTATATAACCCAAAAGGAAGTACTTGGTAAGAATAGGTTCCCCATGGACAGGTAAAAGTTGTTTTTTCTTGATCTTCTAGAGCTACTTGGATCTAGTTATATCCATTAAAACCATCCAAAAATGAAAAATAGTTTTTCCTTGCCAATGTATCCAAGAATTGATCTATAAAAGGAAGTGGAAAATGATATTTTAAAGTAGCTTTATTCAATTCCCTATAATCAATGCATACTCTCCATTTTCCATTATTTTTCAGAACAATTACCAATGGTGAAATCCACTAGCTATCTGATATTGGATAAATGAAATTCACATTTAACAATTTTTGTAATTCCTCTTTAACCATTTCCCTTGGAATTGGATTCATTCTCCTCTGGGGTTGTCGGATTGGTGTGACATTTTCTTCAATATGTATGATGCATACAAGCATTAGAGTCAATTCCTTTAATATCAATGTATTCCCATGCATAAGCAGAGGAATGTTCTTGCAACATCTTTATTAATTCTTTATTTCGACATTCTTCCAGATTATCATTAATATTCAAAGTTTTTCTTGGAGAAATTTCTATTAAATAATTTCAAAATTTTTCCATATAATGTAAAGCCATTTGACGAGATGATAAATATTCAATATTACATTGTTCTTGAAAACTGTGATTTTGTTCACAATATGAGGAAGATTCATTATTTTCCATTAAATTCAAAATTTGATATTCTTCATTTATTTGTGAAGTGGAAAATATTTTTCGTATATTGAAGTTTTCATTATCATCATCTATCCATGCTTCAATTTCTACTTCTATCATTGTTTTTGCAGGAGGATATAATGTGAATTTATTTGTCAAACTTCTATCAGAGATAAACATATCACCAGATCTACAACTTATAAAAGCATCAGTTGTAGCTAACCATGGTCTTCCTAGAATCAATGGGCGTCCTCATAGATTATTCTTGGGTTTGAAGATAATAAAGTCAACAAGATATTCCCATGAATCTAAGGATACATATGCATATTCTAACACACCATCAGGTTTGATAACAGATCTATTTGTTAATTTAATGTAGGTGTATATTGAAGATTATGAAGTTTCAATTGATTCATAGTTTGTTTACTCATGATGTTTATGGCTGCTCCTAAATCAATGTGTTTGGAATATCAACACCATTGATGTGTGTTTTCACAGTGGGGCTTCCTGGATCTAGATATTTTTGAACTTTCGTCTTTCCCATCACGATATCTGTAATTCTTCCAACTAGCTGGATTATTTTAACTTCTTTCCTTTTTCTTCCTAATTTTTGAATACTTAACTCCTTGATTGTCTTTGCAAATATTGATATTTCTTTGATAGCTTGTAACAAAGGAATTTTTATACAAACATTCTTTCGTTCATCTATCATATTATAATCAGGTAACACGATCTGTTTTTCTACCCCTTTGTCAATTTTCAATCTTTCAGGAAAAGGTGGATTTTGAATAGAGACTGAAGGTTGTTCTATAATGGGAGTTGAGTTTATTGCAACATCATCAGAATCTTCAAGGGGTGTTTTGTTTCTGAGAATTTTCCTCTTGATGAGAAGATGTCTCTTTCTCAGAGAGGTCATATTTTTTAGACTCCTAGATAACAATGGATGGTGACTTCTTTTCCTATACTCTACTAGATCTAAATTGGACATTGTTTAGATCTAATAGATTTATCGTGTAAGTTTGGAAATTTTGTCCTTCAATTCTCTAAATAGGTTGTGAATTTTTATTATTTGGATTTGGAAGTGGATGAGAAGGATTTGATTTTTGTGAAAATGGTAGTGAAAGTTGTGGGTTTCAATTTTGAGGTTGAGAGGGTTGAACAGGTTGAGGAAAATATTGTGGTGGAAAACATGGTAAGGTTTTTGAAATTGAGGATATTGAGGATAATTTCCATAAGGATTTCTCCATCCTTGTGCCCAAGGTTGAGGCCAAGGTTTCCAAGGCATGGGTGCAGTCCACTTACTTTGTGATGGTTGTGCATATGTTTGAGTGTTGAAACCTTCGTTCATATTCGATTTTGGATTTTGCCATGGTCTCTTGGAAATAAAACAAAGAGCTTCTACTTGATTTGGTATTATTTCCTCTTGATAGACAACTTTAAGACCCGATATTGAAGAAATTTCCTTTATATCATGATTTTTTGCTCATATAACACAGTTTTCCACACTTTTTAAGTTAAGATGGCATTCTCTCAAGGCATGCTTCTTTCTACATTTTGGAAAAAATATCGATAATGCAACATTTTCTTTGCTTTTTTTGTCCTTTAAGGGAATCTATTTGTTCACTAAGACTCCCCAAAATATCAATTTTAAAGTTGTCAAGCAAATTGACTATTTCATCCATACTTATTGTCCCAGATGCATATTTATATATTCTATACATAACAGGATCTCTTAGATTTTTCCTGGTTCTAGCCTTTACTCTTGAAATGTGTATGCATAACTTATAAATATATCCAAATGATAACTGAGAAATATCTCCTTTACCCATCAAATTGAGAAGATCCATCCACTCATCTCTGATGGATTTTAGTAAGAGAGCTTTCAAAGTTTCTTCATCTAGATTATGCATTTTAGCTCTTTTTACATTATAAGAAAATCTTTCAACGAAATATTCAAGATTTTCATCTTATTCTTGCATCATTTTAAAGACTTCATCTTTAAGATTATGAGGCATACAATAATCCTTATATTTTTCTAAGAATGTATTTTTCATTTCTTCCTATGTTCTTATAGAATGTACTCCTAAGCCCATAAACCATTTTAATGGTGCATCCTTAAGAGTGTCTGGAAACATTTTCAACTTTTGAGTATCAAGAAAGTAGTCATAAGATCTACACATGATTTCAAACTCAAAGAGAAATGTTTTAGGATCCTCATTCCTTAATCCATGAAAATTAAGAAGGATGGAGGGTGGGATATTTTTCAATGTGGTTGTGGTATCTTCATCGAGTATGGGAAATCCAAAAGGTTTTGGATCTCATTTACCATCTCCTCTTCCTCTTACTCCACCTCTTCCATCTCCTCTATTTCCTCCTCTTCCACCTCCAATCCTAGGCTTTTCACCATTCACATTATGTGCTTATCCTTCCCCTTCTCCTGCCATTGTAGGTTCCTTAGAACTAATGTAAGGTTCCAAAATTAGATTTTCTAGTTCCTCCTCTAGCTCCTCTATTTATTCTATGAATGGAATGTTAAAATATGTTTCTTCTTCTTCTTCCTCTTCACTAGGGATTTCTAGTTCTTTTCCTAAAAAATGTTCTCTAGTTGAAGATAGACAAATTACTCCTTCAGTTGGGGATGTAGGATCTTCTTATTCTATAACATCGTCAGTTGAATAAGTTGGTGAATATTTAGGTTGCATTTCAGATCTAATTACCTCAGGAATTATATGTCTGCCTGAAATTGATGGAATGTGAGTTTGGGTGAATGGTGTGGCACTACAAGGTCGTGGTGGGCTGAGTGGTGATGTTGGAATTGAAATCCTACCTATACTTACAAATCTACCTCTAGAGTCTGTTTCCCTACGCATATCATTTTTATTTTTTATTTTTTAATGAAAAGAAAAAAGAAAAATTCCTACATACACTTCCCCGACAACAGTGTCAAAATGTTTGGTAATTTAATTGGTGTTAAATTACTTACATGAATTATCAACTAGGGCTAGTAAACTGATGAAATTTATGTGCACTATTTGTGTTAGGAGTGTATATTACTTAAACAATTCCTAAGTTAATTTGAGATATCGAAATGCACATGTTTCTCTACAACTATGTAAGTAAATAAATCTTTCATAAAAAAATGGAATCAATTCTATTTCTCTTGCTTAAAGAAAAGATCACACTCTTCTTGAAATAAACTTCACACTTAATTCACACTTTTTAAAAATAAAATCACACACACTTTTCTTGAAATAAAATCACACACATGCTTGCTTGAAAATGAAATCACACACACATTTTCTTGAAAATCAAAGTTAACACAGTAAATAGATCTACTCTTGACAGAAATATTAACTCTGCAAATGAAAATCTGATCTAGACAACTATAATGTAAATCTATGCTATTGGTATATGTCAACTTATACTATGTCCATGTGCACAAGAAATCTCACTTCACTCAACAATAGAATGATTAAATAAACCTGCTACAAAACAATCTTAAACTTACATTCAAAAATAAAAACTTGAGCAACTAAATGAATTAACAAAATCCTATAGGAAACACAGAATAAAATACTAATTGCAAATAAAACAAAACATTACTATTTCGAGGGGACCTTCCTGTTAGAAGTACGTGTCAACACAATACCTTCACAACATGATTAAACACGCATTAAGTCACACAAAAGAGGAATTAAATAACGTCTTTAATTGAAAAAATAGAGTTTAAAAATAATATCCAAATCTTTGTTTGTCATTTCGAGAGTCAAATTTATAATACTACTACGCATAATTGTTTCAGAGTATTAGGTCCTTATGCTAATCGATAATGACTAGAATTAACATTAAAATATAAAATATCACGATTTCCTCGTGATTTTCTATCAGCAAATCAAATCATGAGGTTGAATAACTGCATTCACTGATTCCTCGCTTGCTTGATTCGCCTTCCTCGGTGGTCGAATTTTGCTTTGACCGAGATGCTACAATGCCTTCCTTATCAATCCAAGTTATGAACATAGGAATAAATCATTGTATCATCTAATTTCCACCTACCCATATGCCCTATTCTTCAGTTGAAGCTTCGCAACCCATCAAAACTTGAACATAGCTGAAGAATCATACATTGGCTTCAGAATCACTATAATTTAGTAGCTCAGGTAAATATTGAGTTAAATAATAAAGACAAATGATATTTATGAAATAGAAGATGATTATGTACCTTCTATGTGATAAACCTTGTAAACTGATACCTAAATTAGAGTTATGTCAAAATGGGGAGAATGGAGTATAAGAAGGTTGTCAAAAAGAGGCAATTTTGGGGTTCAACCACTCCTCCATGAGTTCATGTATGGGAATTCTTGGTCTGTGCCAAGTAGTGGGCATACTTTGATGTGACTTATTAGACTAAGTTTCACTTGTACATATTATATATAGGAGTGTGATGCTTTATCTCTTTTTTAGGTTTGATGTGAGACGTGACTATTTGTCATGCCTTATTTATGCCAAAAATCCTAAAAAATAAATAAAAGAATATATGGTTCTATTTTTGCCTCATCCATGTTTTATTTATTTCAATATGTGATTTAACCATGTGTATAGTCCTTTTTAATGGTTTTTACAGGACAAGGTGGCATATTTATTGCACCATCCATTGGACCTTAGGTGTGTTTCTCTTGAACCTGACATGTTATCATGGGTCATATATCACCATAACTATTTCATTATTAGCTGTTAGTGACATCATTGTGCCTTAGGTCCAACCTCATCAAGCTGTGCATTAGCCACTTTTAACTATGCACGTCATATCTTGGTAGTACAACCTCCTTGATCGTGGATGCCCTAATGTAGCACCCTTTTCCAACATTAGTGTCCATGCAAAAAATCTTGTTCTTCTTCAGATAATCTCCTTTTACTCCCCCACGACCTAGAGTCTGAGCCTCATGTCCTCTTCTTCATAATATTTCTAGCCACCCAGGAGGATTTCACCACTTTTATCCCTTGTGATTTCCATTTTTTCTCAAGCTATTTTTGTATGACGAGCCTTGGTTTCATCATTCCATTGTCATCATCTATTCGGCCTGTCATTCGCTTTCACTTGGTGTTTTAACCTTTACCATTGTGATGAATGGCTACATTAGCCAACCTCTTAACCTATACATGTTTTGAGCATTTCCACCATGACCAAAACCAGTTTCTATCCTTTATACCACTCATTCCTCAAGAAGGAGTCTCCTTTAAGCTCTTTTCAGACTCCTTAATTTAGAAAATATTGTCTAGTGAACTTATCTCCTTCACGCTCATTAAATTACTTGAAGGGACCTATATTCAATATAAATTGACCCTTTTCCACACTGAGTAGACTAGTTACAAAAAGGAAATACTCTAGTCTATTATGGCTAAAAGGTTTTCCCTTGTATTGTTTTATCTCTTTTTCTGGCTTGGGGTCTAAATTTATGAAAAAGGAACTTATTGAGCATACTTCTCTTTCGTTCTCATTAAATCATGAAGGAGACTAAAAAGAAAAAATTAGAAGGGAACATTTATTTTTTTTAGTCATCAAAATGGTAGTGTCGGTCGTGTTTCCCTTGAACATGGCACATGTCTTCATCATGGGTTTTAGCTTTCCTAGGAGTCATACCATACATATGAGTCTATCCACTCCTCTAGCTAGTTTCTCTTCTAATCATATGGGGTGTGCCTTAATGCCTCTTGTGTTGTTTTACAATATCATGTAGTGCTCATTAGTCATGCTTCCAAGTCACTCTTGTTTTTTGCCACTATGTGTTCAATGGAAGTCTCATCCTGTGTTGGCCATCTACAGTTGCCTATTGAAATTTTTGAGTTGAGCATTGTTGTGTTAGTTGTACTTCATCACTTGATGACTTCATTCATCCATTACATCATCCTGATTTGTTCTGTGTCGATTGATGGGGGATACATCAAGGCCCTCGTCCGATGGATCTTCTCTTGTCGACTTCAACTCATTATCCAAGAGCTTGATCTAGGAACCAATAGTACCTTGGAGCTTTTAGACCTCAATGGCAGGATTTCTCATGACTGACAGTGGGCTTACATCATTGGATCCTAATCAATCAAGGTAACTGGTGTTTGATGACGGCTCATCTATTCACATTTAGTGGATTGTACTAGGTACATTGAGGTCCATTTTCCTCATTGTTTGATTCCCTCATGTTTGTTGCTGATTTACGTCATTTACCAGTAATCAAGAATTTTCTACTGTGCTTGACATCAACTCATCTATTCACATGTAGTATATTTGTACCATCAGGTTTATGTCGAAGACCCTGGGTTAGGGACATTTTAGTCTTATATGGCACCTTTCCCAGGCTACACTTGAAGTGTCTACATTCATCCTCCTTTGAGACTCTCTAGTCCTATATATGTTGGTCTATCCTAGAGGGTCAAGGAAGATCTAGAGAGCCTTGGAGAGAGTATTGTTATGTTATCACTCTGATTCTAGTTCATACATCTTTGAAGTCACACTGCCCATAGTGGGGAAAATCTACTAGATCTTGGAGTGAAGATTCAAATTTGAAGGTATGCATTTGTTGTAATTTCATTTTGTTTATGATTATTGAAATTACATGTTCCCTTTCCTGTAAATATATGCTTATGGTTGATTATACATTTTAATTTTTATTTTAGCTAATGTTCTTTTGTGGAAGGGTATTTGTGGTCTCTATTTGGTGATGCATGCGTGTAGGCAGTAGATTTATTGCAAGAGGCAAGATATCTTGGCTGGAGTGAATAATTTATACAACAAACCCAACACCCTTCACCAATTGGAAAGGGCTACAAGTGTGAGCTCAAACCCTAAGTGTAGGGGCCACATGCATGGTTTAATTCTTGGGAATTTAGATCAGGATTTATACATGTAATTGAATTGGTCATCTATTTTATTGTCTAGTAACCTTACTAGGGCCATAAGGTTGAAGAGAAATAACTCCTTGTGTGTAAATTTTTCCACAACAGTGTCCCATATACAAACATCTAATATTAAAAAATAACATAACCAAAACATAAATAGAAATAATAGAGAGCATTCCAACTTATACTTTAATTATTTTAAAAGGGGCTAAGCATTCCATCACAATTCAAGAACATAGAGAATTCCCACAACTCCCTTCCATTAATAACCGAGATCATTACATCATTCCATCTTAATAGGATCTTCATCGCAATATATAACATGAATCTTTTGGGTATGTGTTATATTCTTTCCATGACTAGCCCCTGTATAATGTTTTTTGGGGTCTAAGTCACCGACCCAATTTTTTTTTTTTTGGGCAGTTTTGCACATGGTTTTCACATATATTTTTGGGCATTATGGTTTTCTTTCCATGGTATTTTGTGTATCCGTTCAAGGGAACTATGGTTATGTTCTAATATAGGGTTAGTGGATTGGGGCTTATGGATGCTTCAACATGTATATATATGTATTGTAAAATTGAAAGGAAAATAATGAAAAATTAATCTGGTAGTCTTGGTTTTTGGATCTAGGGGAAAATATTTGTGTATATTTGTTTTATGTTCTCATCATTGTATACTTTTCTATTTGAATAATTTTTCTGCATGTAATTTATGTACATGGTTAAAAAAATCTACAATTGGTATTAGAGCAGTTTCGGCTTCAAGGGAATGCCTTTGTTGTTGAGGGGTTTTGCTCGGGCCTATGGTAGACCTTGTTCAGTGGGAAATCTGCAGGATTGATTCTTGTACTGAAAGAAGACGGTGAACATTGGAAATATAGACATTAAGGAATTTAATGGTAAGATATTTGAGTTGTGGAAACTCAAAATTGAGGATTTGTTGGTGGACCGAGATCAATGGATTGTTGTAGATCCATGCATGACACCAATAGGAATTTTGGTAGAAGACTAGGCAAAGTTAGATCAAAAGGTGAAGAGCACAATACAATTGTGTCCCTTATATTCAATATTGTGAATGTATTAAGGGAAGCTACGATGAAGGATTTGTGGGACAAGTTAGGGAATTTGTACCAATTTGTCTCTTGTGAACAAACTGTTCATGTGAAAAAAGTTGAATAACTTGAGGATGAAGGATAAAGACTCGGTGATAGAGCATTTGAATGCCTTTAATAATCTGGTAAGCTATTTGTTATCCATTGATATAAAAATTTCAAACAAAGCTAAGTGCATCATTTTTTTTTTCTCTAAAATATTCGAGGGATAGTTTG
Organism: Pinus taeda; assembly: GCA_000404065.3. NCBI lineage: Eukaryota > Viridiplantae > Streptophyta > Pinopsida > Pinales > Pinaceae > Pinus > Pinus taeda. The sequence goes on from APFE030142301.1 coordinate 99,472, forward strand.
GTTGTTGTTATAGGTAGTAATACAACTACCTTGAAGTTTGATGAAATAGTCTTATCCTTTTTGTTGGAAGAGATGAGATGGAAAAGTATGGAGAGCCAAAATGGAGATGCCTTGTTTGTAAGAGGACAGTGCTATAACATAAAAAAATTAAGTCCTCAAGTGGGAGATCTAAATCTAGAGGGATATCTAAATCTCTAGGAAAATATGTAAATGTGTTTTGGAAATGGGGAAAGGAAGGGTAGTACAAAAAGGATTGTAAATATAAAACTTCTAAGAAAGGAAAGAGATCTGATGATTCTCCTTCTGCAAAGGAAAAAACCACCTCAAATTAAGGTGGGGATGTGTACTTGGGTTCTTCATCAAGTACACATGTAGATCTTGAGGCATGGTTGATTGACTTAGGTGCATCCTTCCACTTCACTCCCCACAGGGAGTGGTTCTTTGAGTATGAGAAATATGATGGTGGTGATGTCTTATTAGGGGATGAAAGGAAGGCTAGAATCATCGGACATGGAAAATTCAAGATGAAATTGCAAGGTGGGAGGATTATAACACTTCCTAGTGCTCTGCATATTCTTGCATTAGCCAGAAATTTGATTTTTGTAAGCAAGATGGATGATGTAATTGTAAAAACAATTTTCAAGAAAGATACCTACAAGAAGGTTTGGGGAGCACTTGTATTGATTTGGGGAGGTCATATTGGAACTTTGTACAAGCTTCTAGGTAGTACTATTATTTATGGGTACAACAGTTTTGTGGTTCCTGAAAGTGGAGCAAAAATTCTGGTGGTCTCTGGAGAAAATACCATGCTATGGCATAAAAGGCTTGGAAATATTGGACAGAAGGTCCTTCGAACAAGGCATGGTAATGGTATGGTAGAAGGTATGTATAATTTCTCTCTAGATTTTGATTTTTGTGAACATTGTGTATATGGGAAGTAGAATCGAGTGAATTTCCCCTCAAGTGCTAAGAGGGAAAAAGAGATATTAAATCTTGTGCACAATGATGTGTTTGGACCTCTGTGAGTACCATCACTCGGTAAGTATGTGTACTATGTCTCATTTATAGATGACTTCTTGAGGAATACATGGATATATTTCCTCAAGAAGAAATTTGATGTCTTCGATAGGTTTGCATAATTTAAGGTTCTGGTGGAAAATTAGACAGAGAAAAATATCAAGGTGTTGAGGACAGATAATGGTGGAGAGTTATGTAGAATTTCCTGCAAATTCTCTACAAATCTACCTCTAAGATCTATGTAGAAAATCTGACTGTAGATTAACTCGATAATGCAATATACCAAAGAAAAATAATATAATCGACTTCTACTATCAATTTGCTTTTCAGAAGCTTAAAGATTGAACAAGATCAAGTAGAACACATATAATAGAGAATAAGAATCAATACACATGAAACACAAAATAATACTCTAGGGAAAGCCTCAGCTAAAAACCCCACTATCTGTATTATCATACAAGGTGGAAATACATCAATATTACGCAAGCTTTAGCTCTCATAGCTAGCTAGCTCTCAGCACAATCCTCCTAGATGCTCACAGGAAAACAAAGCTTCTCACAAGCCTTATCCTCTTCCCTCCAAGCCTCCTATTTGCTTGCATTGTTTCTCTTGGGTGATCTTACTGTTACCAAGTGTAACATTGATCACTCACACTAATCCCACACCCTATAAAACTACGCAATCCTCAAGGAATATTGTTCCTTCTGCATGGATGAGTTTCCTTTATAGGAAAATTCCTCCAACTAATAGTACATTGTCCCTTTCTTTAATCTCAACTAGGTCTTTGTCTGAACAGTTCAGCCAAGGCTTGGCCCAAGACCCAACATGCATGAGTTATTTACGAGAGAATCTTCAGTTATCTGGAGTACACTAGTTTGATGCATGCATACATTAACTAACTGAACTCACAATTAGTTCCTCAAACTGTTTGGAACTAATCTAACTGGACTTAACTTAGTTAAATGAGGTAACTAATTACAACTCAAATACAACTCAACCTTATCTCCTTAATTCAGGGATAACTTCCTTAATTTAAGGGATAACTCTTGCATGACTTCACAAAGACTTCTAGCTTGAATTTCTCCAACTAATTAACTCAAGATGAATTAATTAATTATTTTTCAAGCAGCTAGTGAGACTAAATTCGAATTTTAATTCTCAATTTTAATTCAAGGACAAATTAAAATTGGAATTTTCTAAATGTTATTTTTAGCATTTCTTGTGGCTATTCTCAACACTCCCTCTCAACAAGAAAAGAATTCAACTCGATCCCAATCCTGAACCTTTGGAATGTTCTACATGCAACACTTCTCTCTAGTGTTGTTGCTTAAGCAACTCCTGAAACAAAAAAACATCCAACCTAAATCAGAATGATGCCTCTATCATCAAAGTCTCTGATTGTTATTGCCTCTGTCAACTGAAAAACTCTGTGCTTCTGTTGACTCTGCCTTTCTACATTGTTGTCAATCCTTTTTTTCACTCTTTAGTATCTGACTAATCTAGCCTCTATCACTTTGATCTATGACTACATCAATCCCATTGATTCCTCCCGCTACTATGTACTTTGGGCTCCTGTAGAAAGGTACGATTCATGAGTTAAAACCTCTGAATGGAATCTGCTCAATTTTAGCCTTCTTGGGACATCACCCCACCTCGCACCTGGAGGTATGGCTACATGTGATATCTTAGCCCACCTGGCTCGAAATTTCCCCTTACTGGAGGTCTCTCTACATGAGTGGATGCTTCCAATTGGTCTCCTCTTAGCATCTCCAATTGTGTCTCCTCCACAATTGTTTGAGACTTCTTTTGGGGCTGCATGTTGAGAGGTAATTTACTTTCCCTCTCAACCACCACGTCTCTAACATTTTCCTTGCTCCTCAAGGCTTTTCATGCATCTTGAACCTCAAGATCATACAGGTTCTGTACTCGTGAATTGATCTGTTTCACCTATCTCGTGGTGATGTGTCTCAGGAAAACCTTTCCCTTACTAAAAACAACATTATAGCCTTTTTCCTCCAACGTTGCAATCAATACCAAATTATTCTTTAGTCTAGGCACATACTTCACATCTGTCAAGGTGATAACAACTCCATGCTCCCTCTAAAAAGCAACCGGGCCCACTCCTGAAACACTATAATTTTCATCGTCACCCATCTCTATGCGCATCTTGAGGTCTTTCTCCTCCAAGGTAATGAATAAACTTTTATCGCCAGTCATGTGGAATGAGGCTCCATTATCAAGAAACCAACCAAAACCCATCATTGAAGACACCATGCATGCAATGAGGGTGAAGTCCATCTCGAATTGAGAGGCTAATGCCTCACCTTCCAATCCATCTGAGGATCCCTTCTTGGACTTCTTTGATGGGAAATTAGTTGCATAATGACCCATCTCGTGACAATTAAACCATCTCACTTTAGACTTGTCAACCTTCTTCCCTCCATGAGAAGAATTTGATTTGGGATGAGAATCCTTCTCCTTACCTTTCCTTTCCTTAAGAAGAACCATCTCGTGTGCTCCTCCTGCATGAGATCCAACCATAGTCGTTCCCAATCCAACAGTTTCTCCCTTCCATTCACAGAGTCCTGATAGCTATTGTAGCTCTTTGGAAGGCCAAGGAGAGCGAGGTTCACCATATGATCATCAACAGTAGTTATTCCCACACTTCCAAGCTCATCTCTATAGGTGGTGAGCTTGTTTAGATATGTGGAAATAGTATCACCGTTCTCCATCTCGATTCTTTGAAGCTTGTCCTTTAGCGCCAATTTCCTCTAGTCGCTATTGTTCTAGTCGAGGTCCTTCAATGTCTTCCACATTGAAAACGGAGTCTCCTTCCCATGGAGACTCGAGACAATATGGTCTTGAACTCCCTTAAGGATGATCTGTCTCGCCCTTGCCACACACTTCTTCCATTTAGCCAACTTTTGTGCATTAGCTGCAGCTAGCTTGGGGATTTCTTTATCAATGAAATCCTTCAAACCATTATCTTCTAATACCGCTTCCATGCGATATTTCCATGCTATGTAATTCGAGCTGCCATCCAAGGCATACTCGAGTCTCAAACCATAGAATGCCATTGACCAACCTGAAGTATGAGATGAATTTGATTTGTACCCGCAACCAAGAACTTCAACCTTTGAATTTCCTTCTTTTTATACTGTTCACAACTTCGATAACCTTTGTTATGATACCATGTAGAATTTCCTACAAATTCTCTACAAATCTACCTCTGAGATCTATGTAGAAAATTTGATTGTAGATTAACTCGATAATGCAATATACCAAAACAAAATACTATAATCTACTTCTAATATCAATTTGCTTTGCGGAAACTTAAAGATTGAGCAAGATCAAGAAAAACACATTTAACAGAGAAGAAGGATCAATACACATGAAACACAGAAGAATACTCTGGGGAAAGCCTCAGCTAAAAACCCCACTATCTCTATTATCATACAAGGTGGAAATACATTAAGATTATACAAAGCTTTAGCTCTCATAGCTAGCCAACTCTTAGTAAAATCCTCCTGGATGCTCACAGGGAAACAAATCTTCTCACAAGCCTTATACTCTGCCCTCCAAGCCTCCTATTTCCTTGCGTTGTTTCTCCTGGGTGATCCTATTGTTACCAAGTGTAGCACTGCTCACTCACACTGATCCCACACCCTGTAAAACTGCGCAATTCTCAAGGAACCTTGTTCCTTCTGCATGGATGAGTTTCCTTTATAAGAAAATTCCTCCAACTGATAGTACATTGTCCCTATCTTTAATCTCAATTGGGTCTTTGTCTGAATTGACATGCATGAGTTATTTATGAGAGAATCTTCATTTATCTGGAGTACACTAGTTTGATGCATGCATGCATTAACTGACTGATCTCACAATTAGTTCCTCAAACTATTTGGAACTAATTTAACTGGACTTAACTCAGTTAACTGAGCTAACTCATTACGACTCAAATACAACTCAACCTTATCTCCTTCTTTAAGGGATATCTTCCTTAATTTAAGGGATAACTGTTGCATGACTTCAAAAAGACTTCTAGCTTGAATTTCTCCAACTAATTAACTCAAGATGAATTAATTAATTATTTTTCAAGCATCTAGTGAGACTAAATTCGAATTTTAATTCAAGGACAAATTAAAATTGGAATATTTTGAATGCTATTTTTATCATTTCTTGTTGCTATTCAAAACAAGTTCTGCATGAAATAATTTTAAGAGTATTGTAAGAAGTGTGGTATAACACCATAAAATACTACTCCATACACACCTCAACAAAAAGGACTTGTAGAAAGAATGAACAAGATGTCGATGGGAAAGGAAAGAAGCATGCTTAGTCATGTTGGGTTAGGACAAAAATTATGGGCAGAGGCAGTGGATACTACATGTTCCCTATCTAATAGATCACTTTCATCAACGTTGGAGGATAAGACTCCACATGAGGTATGGACTGGTAAGAAACCTTGTCTCTCACATATTAGGGTATTCGATTGTGATGCATATGTACATGTTCCAAAGGAGAAAATAACCAAGTTAGATAATAAATCTGAAAGGTGCATCTTTATTGGGTATAAGGATGGTTTAAAAGGTTATAAGTTTTGGAACCAGAAAACAAGGTTTGTTGTTTACAACCGAGATGTGGTATTTAGAGAGGTGAAGGATGTTATTAAACATGAATTCCTATGAAAGGAACTTGAAAATACAGAGTTTGAACTGAAGGAGGAATAATCAAACTCTACAGTAGAACAAGAATAAGAAGAAGAAGAGCCAAAAAATCCATTTTTGAGAAGATCAGTTCGAGAGAGAAGGCATCTAGAGAGGTATAGTGCATCTACTTTCTATTCAAAATTTTCTTTATATATTACTATTGATGATCCCAGAATTGTCAGGGAGGAGCTGGATTCAGAGGATGGAAAGAGGCCATGGCTGAAGAAATGGCACCTTTGAATAAAAATGAGGCTTTGGATCTAATGGAGTTGTCGGCTAGAAGGAAACCCATTGGCAACAAATGGGTTTTTAAGAAGAAGATGAACGCAAAAGGAAAGGTGGAGAAATAAAAATCTTGATTGGTAGAAAAAGGTTATTCCCAAGTGCCAAGAATTGATGTTGGTGATATCTTTTCTCTTGTTGCCAAGTTAGCTTCTATTTGATTACTTTTATCTGTTGCTGCTACTTTTTATTTTGAAGTAGAATATGTGGATGTGAAGACAACATTTCTTCACAGGGATCTGGAAGAAGAGATATTCATGAAGCAATGTGAAGGCTTTGTAGTCAAGGGTAAGAAAGAATTAGTATGAAGGTTAAATTTTTCTTTGCATGGGTTAAAACATTCATGAAGTATGTGGTATTAGAAATTTGATACATATATACGGGGACTTGTCTTTGCTAGGAGCAAAGTGGATCCCTATGTGTATTTTAAATTAATTGGTGACCATGTTATTTATTTGGTCTTGTATGTGGATGATATGTTGCTGATTGGAAATGACAAAGAAATTATCCAGGATTTGAAGACCCAATTGTCCTCTAAATTTGACATGAAGGATATTGGTGTTGTAAACTATATTTTGGGCATGGAAATTCAAAAAGATTGAGAAGAAAGGAATCTTTGGTTAAACCAGAGGAAGTATGTCGAGACAATAGTGTAGAGGTTTAATATGCATGATAGTAAACCAGTGAAGGTTCCTATTCCTGTAGGTGTAAATTTGTCTACTGAATAATGTCCCAAGACACAGGAAGAGGAAAAGGACATGTCCCATATTCCATATGTGAGTACATTTAATAACTTGATGTATGCAATGGCTTGCACCAAACAAGATATTGCACATGTAGTGGGAGTATTGAGCAGTTTTATGTCAAAACTAGGGAATGAGCATTGGACAAAAGTCAAGCGAGTTTTCACATATTTATGTGGCACTAGTGATTACGGTTTGTGCTACCAAAGAAGACCAATATTGGACATATTTTTGGACATTCATGGATTTTTTTATGCAAAATAGGTTAGAGATTTGGATTGAAGAATATCTACAATTGGGTATGTGTTTAACCTATTTGGAAGAGCAGTCAGTTGGATGAGACAGAGACAGACTATAATTGCACTTTCAACTAGAAAGGCTAAATATATGGCAA
>APFE030142310.1:0-21162 GCA_000404065.3 Pinus taeda
ATATAATATATATACCTCTTTGAAAACTTTTAATTACTTTATTTCTCTATAAAGTTGATATAAGATTATGTTGTTTTATATGGTTGAGCATGAGAGGAAAATATTTTTACTACTTCTCCTTATTATGGTCAATTAGAGAGATTATTGACGTTTTCTAATACTTTTAACTAAAAATACCAAACACATATATTCATTTTTATTTTTTATTATATCTCCCGCTTTTTATTTTTATCTAATTAATTAATACATATATATATTTTTAAAAGGGACACATGTCAACTCCATGTTGAACGTAGACATACATACACATTTCTGTCATATTGGGCTGTAGAACTAATTTTTAACTACTTTAGCATAAGATTTTGTCGTTTTATATGCACATTGAAATGTTTGATTTATGGTTGACAGTGAGAGTCAAATTTTTTACCACTTCTCTTCAGTATGGTGAGATATTATTGACGTTTTATAATATTTTTAGTTAAACAAACCAGACACCTATATTAATTTATTATTATTATTATATATGATGGTTTATTATTATTATTTTTTTATTTATTTAATTTTAGAAGTGATACATGTCAACTCCAAGTTGAAGAGAGACATAGTTACACATATCTCTCATGCTGGGTTGTAGAATGAGCCTCTAGGATCAACCAATATAGATCCATCAATCTAGCAAGAGCCGAGAAAGATAAAATCTCGTTAGGTGAAAATTTCTTTTAGAGTGGAAATTTCGAATAATTTTTTTACACCTAGACAAATTTGATCATATATCTATATATAGATTGTAATTTTCATCATTTTTTTATGTTTAAAATGGATCAAAACTTAATTGAGCATAAAATAGTGAGAAGTGATTAAAATGTTTTAATGTTTTAACTTCTTCATTCCTGTTATTGGCCGCTTCCTTTTGTTCACTTTGTTGGGCGTGGTGTGAGGTGAGACCTATCACATAACCATTACGATTATCAATTTGATAATAATAAAACAAATCATTTTACCTTTTGCTTGTGTCCCTTATAAAAATATATGCTAGAACTTATGCTCTGCGAGATTTCTTTTAGAATTTCCCCATTCTCCTGATAGTTGTGGGTTCATTCCATTCTTACTATTCTTGAACTTTTTCCCTTGTGGTAACATACGTTGCTCAAACAACATGACCGAGGTGTCCGCTTAAGTTCACCCCCAAGGTAGGCTAGTTTACTGTTTCTCGCATCGTAGGGAGTCTTGGTCATGGATATGTTTTCCCTCAGAATGTTGACCCTATTTTCTTCCACCCCTAGATATCTTATGTTTCCCTGTTTCCCTCTTTTCTCGGTTCTATTTTCTCTTCGAGGTTTTTCCTTTTTTCCTTCTGGTCTTATCTTGGAGTTTCCAATGGGGATCATTATGATCTTGCTCTTCCTCATTTCCTTCTGAGAATTTCTTGTGGTGGAGACCTTTCCCTTCCTGGAATCTATTCCCTCCCTTTCTAACTTACTCCCCAGGATTTTCATTGCCCATTTTATAGTTTTTGGCCAACCAGTGTCCCAAAAATTCCTGAGTACCTCCCTAACAAACTCATAACTTGTCCTGAAAAATTTCCTCGATTAATGCAAAAATTCATCCTATGACTTACGAAGCTAGGGGTTAGAGGATTAACATACCAATTTGCAAGACTGGCTACGATTCCATCTGTAGGCTGCACCGTCATTCTTGAGGCACCTTTATTTTCTCTAGTTCTCATCTCCTCCCTTTGCATCCGTCTGTTTATGGCCTACTTTCCCTTATGTTTTATTCCCCCCCCCCTTTTGTGTCTTTCCCTTTTGCAGCCACCTGTTTGTCATCATTCCCTGCACTAATCCCTATGCCATCACCTTGGAATGGTGAACCTCCATCCTGACTTCCACCTCCTCGCATTAACGCTCACTTACTCATGGCTACTCTTGTCATATGATCACATCCCTCATCTTGCCACTTGTTGGCGTTCTTCTGCCTGCCTTCCTACTAGCCCCACTTCCATCCTCCTTGTCCTCCTTATTCATCTCCACCATCCTTCTCTTGGGGGTTGTTCCTTCTCTGCCCTTCCCATCCACTTTCATTCACCCATATCCTCTCATTCCATTTCCCTCACTTGTCCTTTCACATACTTGGCTACTTCCTCTCCCTTCTCTCTCCCATCTCCGGGTCCCTCCTCCTCCCTTGTGTTACACCTCGATCGAGGGATCCCCTCCCCTTCCTTATCTGTTTCTAGCACTTTTACTAAGTTTTCCATCTCCTCCATCTGATGTAGCTCTTCCTCATTTATGTCTACAGTTCTCCCTACCTCGCTACTTCCCCAATTTTCCAGGTTGTCAAATGCCGCATTGCCTTTCCTTCGAATGTGTGTGGGGAGGATATAGTCTATTTGTCTGGTTAGTTTGCCGATATCCTGCACTAGCCATGCAGTTCTCCAACTTTGGATGATCTTCTCCCACTGAGTTCCTTGTTGTAGCTTTTTTACTATTTCAATCGCCATTTTCAAATTGCCTTCAACCTGTAATTTTTTATATTTCTCACTTATTGCGCTTTCTAGCCCTTTTTTAAAGGCGTGAAGCTCAACTTCATTACTTTTCGTGTTGGGACAGTCCATCGTGTAGATTATAAGTGTCCTCCCCCTATCTTCTTTGAATACTCCTCCTATCCCTGCCTCACTAAGATTCCCTTTAGCAGTGCCATCGAAGTTTAGTTTGATTAAATCCTTTTGAGGTCTTCTGAATTGGTTTACTTCCTCCTCTTTGTTGGTTTGGTGCTTCCTAGAAGGCTTATGCAACATGCTTGGTTTTAGGTTCAAGCGGGTCATTATCTTTGCTTCCTTCGTGTTATTTTTCCAATCCTCCTCGAACCAATTCTCTATAAGAATAGTCTCTCTAATGTTTTGGAATATCTATTTCCATTTTTCTACTTTTTCTCTACCTTCGTCCTTGAAGATCAGCAAGGTTTAGGATCGTGTTTTGGTATGGTTGTTTCCTCTAGTTCTCAATTGTTGCTTGCATGTTGTTTGGATTACTGTCTCTAATTTCCAAAAGTTGATGGTGTTGTTTCCACAGGTTATCACTGAAATTGCAAGCATTGTTAAAGTGCTCCATTGGCTCTTCCTTTTTTTGGCAAAGCACACATATCGATGGGTTTTGCATCCCTTTTTTACAGTTGGTCCCATGTTAACGCTCACCCATGGTTCAGGATCCAGATGAAGAATCCTATCTTTCGCCATGTTTCTACATCCTTTAACTAGTTTATTTGTCTAAATGGATATAATATTATGTTGTTTTATGTGTATATTGAAATATATTATTTATGGTTGAGAGTGAGAGGGAAATATTTTTACCACTTCTACTGAGTATGACCACTAAAAGAAATTATTGATGTTTTATAATACCTTAAATTAAACAAACATATTGACTTTTGTTCTTTATTACATGTGCTGGTTTATATATATATATATAGATATAGATATAGATATACATATAGATTAAAAAGGACACATGTCAACTCCAATTTGAACAAAAAAATATCTACACATCTCTCATACCAGGTTGTAGAATGAGCCTCCTCTCATGTCAATAAATTGATTTGATGGTTAAAAATATGTATTTTTTTAGAAGATTATTAAAAAACAAGTATATATACTTTTGTAACTCATCAAATTATTATACTTATAAAATTAAATTATTATTAATAAATAATATTTGTAACATAAATAAGAATATTTAATTTTAATTTTAGATTGAGTAATAATAATACTTATTATTATTATTATTATTATTAGGTGATAAGGTAGTGTAAAGTCCGATATAGATTTTTTGGATAAATCTTCCCGGTATTATATTTGATGTTTTTTATTATTATTTAACTAAATTTTTTTTAAGGGACACATGTTAAGTGCAAGTTGAACATACACATACGTACACAACTCTCTCATATTGGGTTGTAGAATTAACTTTTAACTACTTTAACATAGGATTATGTTATTTTATATGGACATTGAAATGTTTGGTTTATGGTTGAAAGTGAGAGTGAAAATTTTCACCACTTCTTCTTAGTATGGCCATTATTGATGTTTTATAATACTTTTAATTAAAAAAAACCAAACACGCATATTAATTTTTATTTTTTATCATATATGATGGGTTTTATTATTTATTTATTTAATTTTAAAAGTGATACATGTCACCGCCAAGTTGAAGAGAGACATAATTACGCATCTCTCTCATACTGGGTTGTAGAATGAGCCTCTAGGATCAACCAATATAGATTCATCTTAGGCAGAGATCGAGCAAGAGCTGAGAATTATGAAATCTCCTTAGGTGAAAACTTCTTTTAGAGTGGAAAATTTGAATAAAATTTATACACCTAGACATATTTTGATCATATATCTATATATAAATTCTCATTTTCCGTTTTTTATGTTGCATTTTTTAATGTATAAAATGGATTGAAATTTACTTGAGAATAAAATAGTGAGAATTGCTTAAAATGTTTTAACTATAATTATTCTTTTCAATTTCTTTATATAATGTATATATAGCTTTCTTTAAATTTTAACTAATTTTTTTCTCTAAATTGATATAAGATTATGTTTTTTTATGTGTATATTGAAATACTTTATTTATGGTTGAGAATGAGGAGAACATTTTTTTACTACTTGTCCTTAGTATGACCACTAAAAGAAATTATTTTATTGATGTTTTATAATAGTTTATATTAAAAACATATTCAATTTTGTTTTTTATTATATGTTGATGCGTTTTATTATATTTAGGATATTATTTTTAAAATGGGAGGCACATGTCAACCTGCAATTGTTTATAGATAAAAAAAATTTTAATATATTTTACAAATATCTTCTGATGATGGTATAATGGAGCTCTACCTCTCGATTGTGCAATAAGATTGATTATCATCGTTTAAAATATGTATTTATTCAAAAGATTATAAATATTTGTTGTCTTAATATATTATTCATCATTTGAGGTAAGTTGAAATGTAATTAAAAACAGTAATCCCACTTTTTTAACTAATCAACGGTATTATTATACTGGCATTAATTAAATTTAGTATTACAATACTACTTGTATCATTTAAGAATAATATTAATTCTGAGTTTAAAATTTAAATAATAATAATTAAATAATAAATGAATAGATTCATAAAATAATTAATATAATTATTATTATCTATTTATTATTATTATTATTCAAGCATGAAGGTAGTCTAAAGTCAATATATATAATAAATATTTTCCAGGAATTCAAAGACCTTCGGGGTTCATGAACCACATCGAAAAAAAAAGATTGTATATTGTTGGAATCACAAGTTTGAATTGTTAACTCTCCATAATCTAGATTCTAGTCAAAAACTCTAAAACATATAATAATTAGGAAACCATTTTTTCAAAGTGGTAACCTATGTGCTATATGTTTTGAAGTTTTTCTAGTAAAATTTTCTACTCTATTTTGCAACAAAATCTACTCTAATTTGCAAAAACATAAGGTAGTGATGTGTTGGAATAACAAGGCACTGAAGATCTTTAGGTTGATGAATACACACACATGTATATATAAAATAAAACAAAATTTAAAGAATAAATGATCAAAATTTAGTTAAAATAGTTTCACTCGGTTCCAGTCATAAACATCAAAAACTTAAAATTGTAAAACTTGTTTTTAAAATTTGACCCAATGGTTGGAATCACTAGTAATTATTTTTGCACAATTCTCTGACTCTTAGTGCTTTTCATGGTAAGTAATCTCATATGTAGTCAAAAACACACTTTAAACAACAAAATATCACAATTTAACTAAAAGTATTTACAGTAAATTTCACCAAAAACTCCAAAACTCATAATAATTACACAACACTCTTTTTTAGATCATTTGTATGTTTTAGATTTGAATATTAAATAGTTAACTCTTAAACTAGTATTGATTTCATTTCATCAATTAAGAGATATGTATTGGTGGATATGATGTTAAAGAAATATATCTATATGTATGTATATTATATATATAATATATATATATATATTATATATATATATATAATGGATTGATGCTGTTTATATATAATTATATATATATAGGAAGAATATATACTTATGTAACTAATCAAATTATTAGAAGAAAATGTGTCACTTATCCTATAAACAAGAAAGTTTCATACATCAATTTAATATTTAACTCCATAACTCTAAAAGTAGATTATTATTATTATTTGTCAAGTTGGATCCTACAGGCTTTACCTATGGTTTAAGGAGTAGTGACCTAGGGGCATCCAGGCTGTCAAAGTCACCCAGGGATTAGACTCAGCCTCGGCGACACCATCCCTAAGATGAATCGATTTTTTGACATGTATCCTCCCCTAGCACACGGTACAACCACCCCATGTGAGGTATGATCCTGGGTAACATTGTTAATGAGGACCATGCTCAACCTATTGTACTAGTGGGACTTCAGAAAATTAGACTATTATTATTAAATAATACTTGTAAACGAAATAACAATATTTAATTTTGGGATTTTAAAATTGATTTATCACTAGTAATAAATAGTAATTGTAGCTTAAAGTGATGAGGTTCTCTAAAGTCAAATATAATTCATTTTTTTATAGTTAAATAATGTGGTCCAATGTCCACAAATTAGTCAACATTCATGTCTCATGAACCTTTAGAATGATTCCCGAATCCACACATTATTAAACATATATGTCTCGTGAATCTTTAAAATGATTCCTCAATAGTTTGGTGGCTCCTCATTACCATCGAAATCTGAGCCCATGCAAACACATGACTTCAAAATATTGTTGTATATGTTGTATGGGATATATGGAGGTTCAACCGCAACCATAATAAATGTGGGAGGGAGTAGGGGCATGTTTTCCTCATTCATAAGGAGAAGCACACACACGTAAGGTAAAACATTTTAATGCCACAAGTAGAGAATCGCAGTGGTTTTAACTTACATATGAATTTATAGTCTATAGAATGTACATTGAAAATTGGTACATTGAAGATGGTGTGTGGATCTATTTCTTAGTGGGACATATATTCCTAGATAATGAGCTTATAAGGCTAGGATGGTCATCACTTTTCTTTTCGCAAAATTTCAAGTCTGAATATCTAAGGTCATAGAAAATAAACAAGGTCATTGCATAGGTCAATACATGGATATGCCACCTATCTTGGATAAGGAGGAATTCATCCATCATCTAGATTACCACTCTACAATGTTGGATCACATTTTGTATTATTTAAACAAATAAGAGGAGACAAGGGTCACAGAGGTTGAGGCCTAGTTACTGCTCCTAAATCAAAAGAATTGTCTGCTACAAACTAAAACTAACAGACTAAAAACAAATCTCGATCTATTAGACCGCAATTTTGCAAGACTTGAATTCTAGAGTGCTAAAGGTGTATAGGAAGTCATCTTGGGTGAGGACATGAGAAAGGTGTTGGATGTGAATTAACTTATGACCTTGGAAGGACTGAAGAAAGACGTTGAGGTGGCAGGAGTGACCCAGGTCCCTGATCTAATGCAATAAAGGAATGATGTTGATGAAATTGTTGATGTTAACCTTAAATTTGGCTTGATCAATGTAGGTTATTTCTCTATTTTTTTTAAATTGTGTATTTCAAATATGTACCAGTTTTAGAATTTTACTGGAAGGTTTTGGGATGATATAAATTAAGATTCACAGTATGCAGGACGTGTAGTAGCTTAAAACATATTTTTGGACATGTTTGAGCTCAATAGTCAAAGATTTAGGTGAAATTGTAAAATTTTCTAGCCTTGAAAGAAACTTGATATTAGTATAAAGAATCCTAATGATTTCTTTAAAAAAAATACAGAAATTAAAAACTCAATTTCATTCATATTTAATTATATAGATAGTTATTGTGACTTAAATAATAATATTGTTTTAGATTTATTCCTAGAATATATATCTATTTTATATTTCTTAGTTTTTTACAAGAGTATGGGAGACAAGTCGTTATACTAAATAAATACATTACAATAATTAAAAAAAAATATTGAATTCACTTTCGAAGTAAAAAACTAAATTAATATTAAAAAAAAGTAAAATTAACAATGTAACAAACATAAAAATGAGTAATAATTAATTAAAATGTGTAAAGGTGTATCTTATCAAAGAAACACATCTCTTCATATGAAAGGGCACTATGTCTCGTATTTATAATGGTCCTCATCATAACTATCAATCCAATTTATTCTATCATCCATCAATATGTATATTGTTTACAATATTTCATGTACAAATACATTATAAGTACAAACAACTACAATATTTTTTTAGTATAATGGTATCAGGG
Source organism: Pinus taeda (assembly GCA_000404065.3). Taxonomy (NCBI): domain Eukaryota; kingdom Viridiplantae; phylum Streptophyta; class Pinopsida; order Pinales; family Pinaceae; genus Pinus; species Pinus taeda. Next base: position 8,348 of record APFE030142310.1, read on the forward strand.
TCGTGTTCTTCGATCTCAACCTTTTTCCCATAAAACACTCCATCTGTAATTCCATGGTGATCAAAGTGTTTCACTGCACATTTTTAGGAGATTCTCCATTTTTTCCTCAATACCTTTTTGCCATTAAAAAGAACGAAAGAAATAATGTTTTACACTTAAAAAACTCTAACAGAAAAAAATGAGAAAATTTGCAGTTAAAAAACCTTAATAAAAAATTATTAGAACAAATTAGGGATTTAAAAGATGAGAAACTCTGGTTATTCTTTTATAAATTTTAGAAAATTATATATTACATAGAAATGGAACACATAAAATATATTGTAGAACTATAAATACAGAAAATGCATAAAACAAGAGAGACACAGATATACATGGTTCACCTAATGCATGGCATCAAAATGAAATTGAATCATAAGCTTAAGAACTTTTACTCTAAGAAAATGATAACCAAAATTTTCTCACTCAAATTAAGAAACTTAAGGATGATAAGAATCATTAAGGAAAAAATTAAAATAAATAATCATGAAAGAACTATCAAAGTCTTCAAACATAACAATGCAAGTTGAAGAAAAAGGAAAAAATATCGATCCATTCAATACAAAGACTCAAGAAGATGACAAATTAGTTGAAGGAAAAACATACTGAGATGTTGTAGTTCATATGATGAAATTTCCAAGCGAATATTTCGTAACCAGCTCAAAAACATCAATACTCGAAGTAAATGAAGAAGTTGCCACACATATGATAATATAGAATCAAATCACAAAATTCATTATCGACATCTAAACCACAAGAGAAGACATCGTAAAAATTTTGGGTATCCATTTCACTCAAAAAGAAAAAAAGCAAAACCTATGTTTCGAATAATAAGTATGTTAACACAATCCAATCTCATGATAAGAAATTATCCCAGCCATCAAGTAATTGCAAATTTCCATATAATATTGATTTAGGATGGTGAGATACCTTCTCAGTTCAAAAACCTTATTTATCTTTCAAAGTATCCTATCATCTTCTATCATTGAAGATGACAACTTGAATAATTCCAAAAAGATGTGAATAGATTACAAGAGAAATAAATAGATGACATAATTGTCAGAAATAAGATTAGAGGAAAACATTTTTGAAGAAGCAGAAAATGTTATAAATATAATTTATATAAAAATTAAAATAATAAAACTAATCATAATAATAATTAAACAAATAATAATCATAATGAAGAGGCATGTCTAAGGGGACATGACCATTCATGAAGGGGCACTTACCTAGGTATATAAGCAGACCCTCATTGTAACATTGACATCTCATATCTCATACCTCTTATATTCCATACATTTTGAATATTATATTATGCATATGAACTTGTTCATCAAATTATGAATACAATTATATAAAAAATAAAATAAAATAATAATCTTAATAATAATAAAATAAATAATAAGTAGTACTTAGGAGGCATGTCTAAGGGAACATGACCATTCATGAAGGGGCGCCTGCCTAGGTATATACGTAGGCCCTCCTTTCTAACATTGGAATCTCATATCTCATATTACATGTATTCAAGCATTCTTATATAAATATATTATTCATCCCATGGTGGAAATTCTTATATCCCAAATATTTTAAATATTTTGCTAGTATTTCGGATTTTAAATTTCTACAACCATTTTCATTGTGTTGTAAAAAAACTTCTCGATTCATCGCATTTGCTATTTTTACTCTCGACGTTTCGAACCAGCAACTTTGGTTCCTCTTCAAGATGAAAAGTATATGAAATAATGAACTTCCCACATTATAATAAATAGAATAAGGATGTGAGAATAATAGTTGACACTAACACTAAATTTACAAAATTCATTGTTAATTAGAATTTATGAATTTTAAGGGGATTAAAGATAAAATCAAATGAGTTTTTTTATGATTTAATTAATCATATAAATGGTAATATTTAGGTAATATGAATCTAATATGCACAAATGCCTTAGTAATAATGTTAGGATTATAATATCCATATCAGATTATATTATATTAATAAATATTCAAAAGATAATAATAATATAAATATATAATGAGAATCAAACAAATGTGTATATGTGAAAAATAAAAGAAATTGATTGTTGTTTAAAAGATTATAATGTCATTAATTAGGCTTTGATTAGAGGGGTTATATATTAATAACCTTATGAATCAAATTAAGAAAAATAGATGAAGTGATTGATCGTGTGACGCATTTAGGATTCTTCAAGGCTAGGGAGAGGAGGTTTTAAAGAAATTGATTTGGATGTTAAACTGGGAATTGACTTCTCGCTAATGATCCATCTATCCTCTCGATTAAGGTTATTAGGGTGTTTGTTGATTTCTATGGCTTCTATGAACTTCCTATGGCACATATATTAGGTTTTTGTCCTTGGTTGTAGGCACAGAGTGTGTAAGAGAATGAATTTAGCCCTCTAGTCACTGGGAAGTAGTTTGGAGGGAGAAATTCTGGGCTTAGACACTCATCGAAAGGTTTTAGTCCCCAGTTGTAGGCTTCAGATAGTGTAGGAAGTGATTTTGTTAATTCATTCACTTGGATAGCACTATGAGCGTGTGATTTTGACTTGGTGGTCACTCGGACAGATCAATAAGAGAGCGACTTTGGTTCTTCTGTGTTTAGGGCAATATTAATAGGCATACTCCTCAGAGACACTTTTCTATTATAGTTGCTCATATAATGTCTTAGGAAGTGTGACTTTGAGTTTTTCAATTGCTCACAGACAATACTAATGATAGAAACCCAATTTACATCTACGGTTTTGACATCTCAGCATCAGTGATTTGTGGATTTGGGTTTCTCTACTACATATTGGTGGATCTATCGTTCTCTGTTTTTATGATACATCTATAGGTCAAGCATATTGTTACCTATTCTTGATCATATGTATTGGGCTCGTTTTACTCACTGTTGTAACTTTTTACCACGATCTAAGAAGAAGAAGAAGATTTTCAAGGATTTTCCCAATAGTGGGTTTTTCCTTGGTCGTGAACCAATCTTATTGTCTCTATAAGTGTGCATGCTTTCTTCTAATGTTCCTTTTATATTCTTCTACATTGATGATGATGGTGACGTTGTTTCTTTCTATTTTATTGCACATGTTGATGTATAATAATGTAAATTTGAATAATGAAATAGTAATATAGGGTGAACCTAAAGTATTAATTGTGAAATATAACCATCATAGTAAAGAAAATTGTTTCCTTAAAGAAAATTAACGTGGAATTAGAGCCGGGTTGAATAAAATCCATGGAAATCATCATGATGATGACACCATTGATGGAAGCAACAAGAGGATGGTGGAAACCTATAAGAATTGTAGGGTTTACGAAAAACCCTAGGCATGTTGATGGTTAGGGTTTGATGTATTATATGAGGCTAGGGATGGAAAGAAAATCTTGGTCTATGGTAAAGCATTTAGATTTCATGTATGAAACTCTAGCATGATCTATGTGTATATGGTCAGCCACTCGTGGAAGATTTGATGAAGTTCCAGATGGGATAACCCTTAGGTGGTATGTTTGGATACTTGAAGACAACATTGGTATATGGAACATGGACATTGATGACTCTTGAATATTGATTTGAGAGGTAGAGGATCACCTCTCATTAAAGATATGCATTTCTTAACTTATGATGCTTCTTACTTATAGATATTATGATTATGTTTATTTAGTTATATGGATGTTTCTAACCTCCATGATGATATGTGACGAGTAGGTTCTTCGTAAGGATTCTTTTGAGATGCATATCTAGAAATAAGTAAAGAGTTACTTGATGAAAATATGAAAAAGTACTTCAAGTAGCTCATGGGTAATGAGCACATGTTCTAGTATTTGAATAGTACAAGATATGGATGGTATGTTGTGTTTCAACTATTGACTTGGTAAGCCCTAAGGTTGGATGAGAATGATTCTTTATTTAATGGATCATACATGTATATGAAAGTGACCTGGATCTATGTTTCCTATGACGAAATGGTGCACTTGGTATTGAACACTTTGATCTTCTTGAATTCAATGAAGTTATCTAATGTTGATATATTGATACAATTACATTGATACAATTAATAGTTGGCTAACATCTATGATCTATTTTTTTTATATCTTGATCCTAAAGAAGGATAGTACCTTGGCTCTATAAAATGATACTTTTCATAGAAGCATAGTTCATTGACTCCTATACATGATTCTATTGTTAATTCTTGTGACAAGCACGATGAAAGCATACGGAAAGAGTGATTGACACTCTTGTTGTTGACCTAATTTCATCTCATTAGTCATGAGGAGCATGGCAACTTTGACATGAGATGTATAACTATAAGATTGATATTCTAGATCTCTTACTACGTATGGTCTTGTCTTGATGAAATATGGTTAAACATGAAATAGTAAGTTGATGGAGTGACTTGATAGAAAATGCTCTTGTGTTCATAATCTTTGAGATATGGTGTTTCTTCTATTTGCTTCTTTGAGTCTAAAATTTTGATGAAAGATTGATTTCATGATGTTGATAGCCATATGTTTATGATCTAATGAATATGTTGTTATATGAATTAAGTCAAGACAAGTTAACTACATGAATGATGATAAATGATGTAGATCCCCAGGTAGAGGTAGAATCACTTCTCAAGATTCTTACCCTTATCACTACTTGTATTCTATGATTCTGAAGTATGATTTAAGTGCACCTGATAGTATTTATCTACAACGTGACTTTAGATATGAAGCCCATATAGAAATTAGGGTTTATGTTCTAGTTGCACTCAAAGATCTAGGATATCTCATCCCTCGTCACACTCATGCTAAGGCCTAGATAACGACAAGACAACTATAGTGGCTCCCATGCTAACTAGAAGAGAAATGCCAGAGGTTTGACTCCCGCTAACCATCATTTAAAGATTTCTAAAGATGTCTAAACTCTGAATTATGATGTCCTTGACATATTCTTCCACTATTAATTTATTTCTGAAGCTGTTGAGTTAAATTGTTCATCATATAATGGAGTATTTTCCTTGAAATCAGATAGTCACCTGAAATATATGAGGACCAAAGATGTATTGTAGATAAGAAAAATATTATTTAATAGGAAAAGGTTCAATGATTGCCATAACATGAACATGCAGACTAAATTTTTGTTTGCAGGTGACCAAGACATACAGATGGATATGTCACTATATCTTAGCTACAAGGGGTTGGCATGATTTGGCCTTACTGGTATATATGAAAAGTGTTTCTTCATGATGTTTGACAATAACTTTGAGTTCAATATTGAGATGTGCTTTGACTATAGATCTCTCTTCAATAACATTTGGACATGACGTGATGTCAAGTGATATGTTTTGAAGATTGTTGATTTTCCCTAACATCGATAATATGGGGGCATGATGACTTATTGGCCTCATCATTCTTAGCACAATAGTTGAAATAATGAGTTATGATTTGGCATGAAAAATGGAACTTTCATGACTCATCCTTGACATATGCATTTACACCTACTGATAGGATCACTTATATTATGATTATGAGAATGACTTGATAAAGTTTAGATTGATACTGCATGACTTATTGGCATGATGAAGTCATGATTTCATATGAGATACACCTACCTCCTGGATGAAAGTAATAATACTTTGATAATGGTCATCATATGGGTTCTAAACTCTAATGATTTGACATTGTTGTTGATGGTACGACATTCAGTTATGTAAGGATGATAATGTTGGCATTATCATTAGAGCATTGCAATCCAGATATTTTTATATTTGAGAGTTATATGATGAAGTCAGGACCATGAGTTCCAAAGTATGGCTTTGATATTGATTATGGTTTTGGTTTTATATCCTCATGATCTACGTGTGAGAGAAGATGAGCCTATGATGATATAATTAGAGGGAGAAGGCTTGTGAATCCCAAAATAATGTATCATGGCATGATGAATCAATTTCTAGAATTTGAAAAGAAATTCCATATTTCAAAGTGATTGGAAAATGTCATGAAAAAAAAAATCCTTGGATACTCTTATTTGAAGTTCAATATGTTGTCGAACTTGACATGGAATCCAACAGTTGGAGCATTGATGTTCTAGTTTGAACATCCATTTCTAGATGTATGATGTGCATAATGAATTCATGAGTGTTTCTTCACTCACATAGAGTAACCATTCGAGCATGCTTTGAAATATCTGCATAAGGTATTCTATTTTGAGAATGTGATATTTCTCCTATGATATATACCTGCAAAGATGTATTGATAATACTTGAGATTATTGTTGATATGGACATTCGAATGCTACTTTAGCATGAGATCTACCATGATATACTGGATGAGAGGTCGATAGCATGACCAAGGTTGATCATGATGTTGCTAGAATAGCTAGCTATGAGGCAAGATATAAAAGCTCCTTAGAAGAGTTGTTTGAGCATGATCTCAATATGACAAGGATACCATGAATACATTGTGATGATCCAATTGGAAGTAAGCTCCATATCTATGGTTGGGACCGAGGTACTCTCATATACTGAGACAATACAACTATTAAAAACAAGATTAGACTTACATTTGGACCCTCCGTGAGAGGGAGGATGATTATGGTATCCTTTTATGATTCAAATGATTACACATGATTTGAAAAGATATTTGATTCGATGTTCTATATGAACAAGAAACAATTGTTATTGAGGAAATATGATGATGAGAACATATTATCAATAATATTTTAATTGTAAATAATGTGTGTGTTCGTATTTCCGAACATATTTGAAATTAGGCATATATGCAGAAGTGGGGATGAAGTCCATTGCCTAGAGGAAGATTTCAATGTGTGTATAGTTGCACTTTGCGCTAAAGGATTTTATGGCTAATGTTTTAGTATTAAACAATGCATATTTTTTTTATCGCAATAATACCCAAGAAAACATTGCAATTTTATGATATTGTTGCTAATATTTTAGTCATAAATAATGTGTATCTCCTTGTTTCTACAACTACTTACGGTGGGTCTGCATTTTGCTCACATTTATGTCCCATCCCATGCTTGCTCTGCACAATGAAGTATGAAAAACTTATTCCACACATGCTATATCTAGGCACACCTCCTCCACACACTCTCTTGGCTAGACTCCACACACTTTTATTAGTAATATTACTCGTAATATTTTAGTGATAAACAATACATATCACTAGTCAATTGAGTAAAAGTTGTGTGGAGTGCACACAAATTTGTGCACAAAATCATGTTTCATTGCACTTAAGCTTTGTTTATAGGACATGCAGAAGTGTAAACCATCAATTTGCCATTCTGTTGCTAGAGTGCGCAAGTGAAAAAATAATTATATTGCATCATATTACTCAATGTTGCTTCTAGACATTCTATTGGATTTGGAGTGTGACTATCTTCTTGATTCAGAGGTCATATCTCAGCCGCTTCTAGATCCCAATCCTCGATGGGGGGAGGGGGTGTGGGGGGGCTGGCCTCCCCACTATTGTTGCGTGGAGGCTCTAAGGGGGGAAGCTGAGATAATATAATTTTGTAGTCACTATGGGTCATTCTTTAGGCGGATGATTTGATGGTAAAACGTATGAGGAAATTTTGTTGCAGATATGTATTATTATTATGAGCAAGAAAGAGACAGTAGACTGTGTGAGAGCGAAGAGGAAAATATAATGGATATGTTGTAGATTGTATGTCTTTATTTTGCTGTATAATATAAAAGTAACGATTGGTTGTTTCTTCATGCACGTAGTCCACATTGGGTGAACCACGTATATCTGTGTCTCTCTTATCCTATGCATTTTTCTTTTTGTTTTTCCACAATATTTTGTGTATTTGTTTGCTCCATTAATTAATTTCTAACAACTTCTTTCTGTTGGACATGCTTCATTTTTTACACATTCTTCATTGTATATAGAAAAAAAAATTCTTAGCTTTAGAAAGTGTTCTATCGAATGGCTATATATATAAAAGTTTTAAATGAAAGAGTTTAAAAATAAACCAAAGAAATGCTTTTTCCTAGCGTGTAAAGGAGTTGCGTCTGTGTACAACTATTAGAAATTGCTTGTGCAGATAACTTTCACTTTGTTAAAATAAAAAATCATGGTCAATTGATATAGTGCAAAATACATCTTTGTTTTCTTATTGCGCCTAAGCGGTATCTTCAATTTGTATTCGCTTTGGATTCTTTATGTTCAACATTTGGTTCTTTTCATATGATATTTAGAGATTCCATTCAGGCATAACTGAAATTCGAATGTGTGCTTATGTATGCTTCGTCATTCTACAAACTTAGGAAACTCTTGGACTTGCCCCTTGTCAAATAGATTCATATTTCCCTAGCCCTCACAAAGGCATACAAATAATTTTTCCAAGTTCTTCCAGGATCTATAGTGCTCATAAAGAGGAGGTAGTGTCAACTTCTCAAGGAATACAGACTTAAGGTGGTGAAAATACTAATAGGCCTTTAAGTATTGCATCCTTTGAATTGTAATTCTACATCATAAGAACCTGAAGTTTTGGTATTGTATGTAAAAATGTTTGAAGATAGTATTGACTTGCATCAAAGAACAAAGCAACAGATTTCACCTCAGAAAAATATATTTGAGACCAACCTTGTTTTCCCATTGAACCTATAGTAATGTCCTAGAAATGTAAAAGCTAAAAAGTTGAGATGTTATGATGATAAAAATGCTTCCTTATTAAATTTGAAATTTAGTAAATTCAACAAATAATTATTCAATGCTTATGCAATGAAAAGAGAATAAGTTTCAGGGATGACCTGTATGAATTGAAACAAATTGAACATTAGATGTATGCTTTAGTGCCAACCATTTTGTGCAAATAGCATCCTCGTTGGCAGGCATGAAAAGCCTCTTATCAATGGCACTATCCCAGCTTGCCAGATGTAAGTATAGATCATGCATCACATCATGTTGATTAAAGAAAATCTTGCTAGCACAATCAAATGAGATGGCTAGATTCTTGATACATCAAAACTTGTACTAACCAAAGGTAGTGATCTGAAAAACGCCTTTACCTTTATGAGCTAACACATTGATGTATCTTACCTTCTTGATTTCTAATTATTTTTTTGACTCTACTTTTTTGCAAAGCTACTGCTCATCAAAGACTTTGATGGACAACACTGATTAAAATTAAGTTGAGATCAGAAGAGAAAAAAAAAATCCGTAAATTTATTGAAGGTAGCAAATCTAAGCAAGTTCCTCACCTTGAATCGCTTGTGAGATTTAGGAGATTAATACTTTCATGCTCTAACAAGACCACAAAAGCATCTTTTGAAACTATTCCAAGGACATATACCCAAAGGAAATACTCAAGTCGAGACACGTTAACTACATGAATGAAGATGAATGATGCAGATCCCTAGGTAGAGGTAGAATCAGTTCTCAAGATTCTTACCCTTATCACTATTTGTATTCTGATGCTAAAGTATGATTGAAGTGCACCTGATAGTATTTATCTACAACATGACTTTAGATATGAAACCCATATAGAAATTATGGTTTCTGTTCTAGTCGCAGTCACAGATCTAGGATATCTCGTCCCTGGTCGCACTCATGCTAAGCCCTAGACAACGATGAGACAACTAAAGTGGCTCCCATGCTAACTAGAAGAGAGAGGCCAGAGGTTTGACTCCTGTTGACCATCATTTGAAGATTTCTGAAGATGTCTAAACTCTGAATTATGATGTCCTTGACATATTCTTCCATTGTTAATTTATTTCTGAAGTTGTTGAGGTAAATTGTTGATCATATAATGAAGTATTTTCCTTGAAATCAGATAGTCACCCAAAATATATGAGGACAAAAGATGTATTGTAGATAAGACAAATATTATCTAACAGGAAAAGGTTCAATGATTGCCATAAGAATTTATCAAATTCTAAAAAAGATTAAGTTTGTTGATATGTAAATCTTTTTTTTATTCCTATAAATTATTGATAGATATATGCTTAATATGGATTTATTCTCAACTCTAGATAAATATGTGCTTAAGATAGATCTATGCTAGTGTGTATAATAAAAAAATGTATATATTAAAAAAATTGATTTAAATTTAGAACCACACAACTATCTGAATTAAAATTAAATTAAAGAAAACTTTAAATACCAATATCCATTACAAAAGTGTGATAATTAGGTTTCCCTCACAAACCAGACATGTAATGTTGGCTATTAATATTCATCCCAACCCTCCTTGGAGGCATGAGTGAAAACCAAAAATTCTTTCTCCATATGGTTCCTTCAAAATTGGCCTTCTTGTTAATAATATCTTTAACCTTTGGAACAAGTCTTCACATTTTTCAGTCCAAATGAGCTTCTTGTTCTTTCCTTGGAGCTTGGTAATATGGTTTTCCATATTAAAAAATGCTTAGACAAATCTATTATAATACAAGACCATGCCCATGAAGCATTATATTTCATGAACATTGGTTGGTGTTGGCCATTCCATGATTGTGTATTTGCTCCTAATAAAAATTGACAACACTTGAATGAATTTTGAGGGCTTCAATTCGATAAAAGAGTAAAATTTGAAATTTCATCACCACATTTGGCCCAAAAGTGTAAACCATCTTCATGCATTCACCCATTAACCATGTGTAGATGCATGTGTTAGAAAGGATTACCCTTTGAGATCAATGTGACTAAAGGAGATTGGAGCCACTGACATGTTTTGGACTAGAAACATATTCCATTAAAATATAAGCTTTGTCACGAGTACTGTTACTTTGCTCGTGTGTTGAATGTTATGTTGAAACTATTTATACACTCAAAAATGTATTTTAAACAACAATAAAAATGACATTTTTTGTTTAAATTATATAGCTAGATTCCAATAAAAAAACTATTTAGTCTACACTTTTTACTCTATATATATCTGACTAATTACCATGAACTATCTAGTTGAAATCAAGACCTTTGGATTGAAACCCTATTTCTTGGATGGTGGAGACTAATCATGCTGCCATTCTTCTTCATTTGCAAATATTTAAGGCACACCAGGCGCATTTTCTCTGCACTCCATGGATTCATAGGGGTGGTGTTTACTAAGATTAGCAGCAGCATAGCTTGCAACCAATGACATTGGAAGATTGTAGCCCTTCTCCAATGTAACTCAAAAAATGTCAGGCTTCACTATTCTACCCAAAAGTTCGAAGTCTGCTTTTTTGATTGACATTATATTTTGAATCTCGCCTCTGCAATGCAGCTTTCCTCCATAATCACCAGAAACATAGGTTCCGATCCCTTGGGAATTACAGACACAATCAGTCCTACCCCAAACGGATCCTGACCAGAATGGAACTACCTTCCATGAATATGAATCTCCTGCTCCCACTTTCATCATCATCTAAGGATGAAATTTATTTGGCCCCACAGTTGCAGGCCACACTGGAAATGCACAGTTGTTCACCACCCTTATTGTTTTGTAAGGCATAGGTGACTATATTCAGATTCCATTAATTTGTTCAGTAAAAAATAGTTAAGGAAACATAATAAAATTATTACTCTACAAATTTGAGACAAACATTAGGAACCATTCAATTTGACAATGATAAGTTTACCTGCAACACAAGAACAGAGAAAATACATAAATGTGACAAGAAATACAACCCTCCATGTCATTGTCATCATTAACTGATTCCCTGAATTTGCTTTTGCAGATTTTTTGTTGCTCGCAACTTCAGAGTTAACCAAGATTTGCAAACAAATAGAAATGAGAGGTAAAAGGAAGAGTAGTGACATGACAATTATATATTCAAGGATGGAGAAATGACAGAGCATGAAATGACATAGGGCACATCTCTAACCGCATTAACAGGCAAGATTCATGGGCTTTAACAAACAACAAAGACACGGTTTATTCTTTTCCATTTTTATGATCAATTTTAATTGAAATCAAATCTGGTAGAAATGCTTTTTTTTAGGTATTCTAACTTTTAGCGATGTAATTTTTTTTTAACATTGATATAACTAAATTATAATATTAGTCCATAATATAAGTAAATCATAATATTAAAATATTCATAGAAAAATAAATCTGAATCGAGTGATCAATAATTTCTATTATATATTATTTAAATGTATATATATTATTTTAGGTAGTATATCACTATTTTTTATAATTAATTAAAATAATAACATAAAATAAAATTGAATTTTAGTTTTAATAACTGGAAATATATTATTATTAAAATCATTGTATTGAATTTTAGTTTTAATAACTGGAAATATATTATTAAAATCATTTTATTTATGCTATATTTTATTTAGTATCTATTAAATTAGGATAGTTCCCTTTGAAACTCAAACCATATGGAATGTGGTTTTGTCGACACCATCTAGATTTATGTTGTTTTGTACCTAGGAGTGAAGAAGGCTTTGAGTAATTTGAATTCCTAAAAACGAGATAGGCACCAACAGAAAATTCTAACGAAAAGTGGAATAGCAACTTTTTGTTTGAAGCTCGGGAGAAGAGTGAACTTAAAATTCTGGTTTGTATCATATTTCAACAAATGTCTAAACTATATAATGTATTTGAATTATATGACAAATTATTTAATTTATATTTAAGTTATATGATATTAACAATAATGTACCTAATAATGTAAGGAGGATTGCTTATATTAAATAAATTTTTAAAAATTAAAATAATTAAAAATTTAATTATAAACCAATAGATTATTATAAAATGACTTCTTTTAAATAAAACCACCAAAACAAAATTTTAAAAAATGAAAAAATTAAATTAAATTTATTTTTAAATT
>APFE030142311.1:0-14330 GCA_000404065.3 Pinus taeda
AGAGATTCGAAGGGATTGGAGGAAGAAGGGAAAGAGGGATCTAGCCCCGAAGGATGGGAGGGTGAGACTGGAGGGACCAAGGGGGTCTTCTGGGGAGCTTCAGGAGGGGGGTTGGATTTTTTTTTCCTCTGACTGTTTCCCAGGCTTCTTCTGTATTCACTGCATTGATATTTGTTTCTGAAGATTTATTTTTGCTACATCTATTTGCGAAATGCCCATATTCATGACATACCTTGCATTTGAAGGGCAGTTGCTCGTAGTCCACTTGCTGAATGTGAGTCCATTGATCTACTTTAAGCTTGATAGCTTCTGGGAGTCCTTTTCCGAGGTCGACTTCCACACAAATCCGGGCGCATGCATGCATGTTCTCCTTGGGCTCTGATCTGTCGATGAATTTTCCCACAGCATTCCCGATGGCTTTAACCGAGTCGTCCCCCCAGCAGTGGAGAGGCAGGTGGGGGAGGCGAACCCAAACCGGGACGGCATTGGGAACATCCATCTCGGGGTCGAAGTCCGGCGTCCATCTATTGAGGTAGAGGCCTCTGGTATCCATGAAATAAGGCCCATTGCGAAAGATCAGGTTGCGGTCCTCCACTGTTTCGAAGAGGAAGGTGAAAAACCCCCTTCCACAAAACCTAATCGCGATCTTTCCTTGAACCATCTGATTCCAGTTTCTTTCCACCCAGCGAAGAACCGTGCGGGGAGAAGGCCATAGGCCCGTAAACTGGCCAACCAGGCCTCGTTCAGCTAGCGCGACTGCCGCTCGTCTCGGAAGAGCAGGAGGGAGCGAGACTTCAGGGATTTCATCCAACTTTCTGACAAATTTTGAGACAGAGGGCGGATTTTCTCCGAGGCATTCTCAGGGATGAGCGAAGCGAAAGATTTCTCGAGGTCCTCCTGATCCTGGAGAGGGGATGTCATTGGAGAAGACCAGAGAAGAGCAGAGGGGGAGTCAGAGAGGGCAGAGAGGGCAGGAGGCCCAACGAGAGAGAGCGGCGAAGGAGGGCAAGCCCAGCAGCCAGAGCTGCCAGGCGCGGGACTGCGGAGGTCAGCCCAGCAACAGAGCTGCCAGGCGCTGCACCCACAGAGGATCCAAGGCTAGGGCAGGGGGTGCGCGGCTCAGTAGCGATCTAGAATTAAAAGAAGCAATTAATCTAAAGGTAGTGGGCCTTGGCCCGTTCGCCTTACTCTCGCCGACGAGCCTACGACCTTGAGCAGCAGGATCGAACACGAGACCGGTCGTCATGAGAGGCGATTACCACTACGCGCCTCACGACCTTATAAGGTAGTGGGCTTGGCCCGGTTCGGTTACTCTCGCACGACGAGCTACACCTTGCTCCGGATCGAACACAAACGGTCCGTCATGACGAGGCCGACTTTACCACTACGCCGCCTCCAGACCTTCCTACATCAATCACTTAGCAGCAAAAGCTATAGAGTGAATCAAACATCCCTCTACAACTCTTAAGATTGCTGCTGATGATTAGGAAAAGATACATAAATCATCTTATAGCAAACTTAGAAATTCACTCAACATTAGAAATCAAATCTTCATTAAATGAATTCCACACATTAACAGGAAACTAGTTCATTTAATCAATTGTTGCTGATATATCATAAAGATTACATTAGCTGTAGGAACAAATTATTATTACATAACATAAATAAAATGCATAAACACTAAAATACAGGAGTTGTGAGCAAATGGGCCCCTCCCTTACTCACAACCCCTTCAAATTAGAAGAGCTTGCTCACTGAAGTAGACAAAACATATAATATTGTATTAATCTGAAAAAGATACAATCGAGTACAATCTAATATACAGTCTTAGCTGAAACCAACCCAACAACCCCCTATCATAAAAACTAGAACATAATTTATAAATTTACAAAATCCCATATATGCTCGAAGTAAGGAAGACTACTAATCTAAGCCATCGGCTAACAGTCCTGTTACAAAATATCAAATTTAGCCATTCTGGGTCTAATCCACGACTGAAAGCATGGATTAGATGAAATTCATTACATGGCTATAGCTTTCATCTAAACGGCCAGCGAAAGAAGGTTTATGAATTTGGGTGGTATCATTGGCAGATTTGAAATGACCAATAGGACAACATCCATATGTGATATAGTCCCCACAAAACCCATGTTCCCATTTGACTTAGATATTTGTGGAACATAGCTAACCACCGATGTTGCTGCAAGAAATCCGGGCAGTTACAGGAAATCCGCGGCTGCAGGAATTCTGGAGTGTTTGCAGGAAATAGGATCACACAATTGTCTATAGGAAATGCGAGCCTGTTTTCGAATCAAAACAGATCTGCACAAGAACTCTAGATTAGTTGGCATGGTAATTAAATAAAGAACATCTAGCTATAAGGAATACTTAAAGTTAAGGTAAAAGACAAATTTTCATGTTAATTTTCATACCTTCAGCCTACGAGACCCTTTTGGAAAAAAACCTAAGTATTATAACCGAAATAGGCATAATAGGGGTTAAAGATAGTTCAAAATGGGAGAGGTAAAGTATGGAAAAGGGTGTCAAAACTAGGCAAAACCAAGCCCCAACAGTTCTAGTGCACACAAACTTTAACTAATTGATTTGGACAACTTCCAATGGATAACTATGTATATCTGGCATTCAAAGAAGCATTGGAAAGCCTCACTTGGATCACATAAGGAAAATCGATAAATGAATATGGAGGTTAGGGAAAGGGTGTAAACAATTTTCCAAAGATTGATTTCCACCGCTAGATACAAAATGAAGACTACAATTCAAATGTATTTGTGTATGCTTAAATAATATTGACTCACATTCACCAAGTGGCATACCCATGTTTTTGACTATATGGCCATTATTCTATTAAAATGTTCTTTGGCCTCAACGGGAATTTTTTAACTAACTAGGAGCCACTCTTTAACATTTATATTGAAGGAACACATGTCTATTCTTTAAATTTGGGCTGGAGCATGAATGATGACCAATCATATGTGAAAGGTTCAATCTTTGTCTCAAACATGGTTTCGACTATATTCTTTCACAGTACTAGCCATGGTGAGTGACTGGTAATTAACATGGATATTATTTAGCTTCATCCATAAGCTTATGATATTTTGGAAAAGTTGGTGGATATTTTAATCATTAGGATTTTTAAATAGGTGGACTATGGAGCTAACTAGGGAATACAAAGCAAGTCCTACAATGCCAATCCCTAGGGTGATAATCACTTTTGGTTTTCAGATCATGAGCAAGATGTGGTGGAAATGAGCTTGAATCTCATGTTAACAAGTCCAAATACCATCCAAGAAATGTCTATGGACCTCACTTTTCTTCTAAAATCATTGTCGTGTGATTTAAGGATTATACCATTGGGACGCAGTGACAATTTTTTCGTAACAGATATTTAGGAAATCAAAGGTCAAATCTCCACAACAACAACAAATAAATTCACATAGTCATGCAAATTGGAAAATGGTGTCATACTTTTATCACCCTATCAGAGCCTAGATAATGGAGAATCCATGGAGTCCTAAAAAACCTTGCATGAACTGATTGAAAATGAGAGAAGAGTAATGTCATAGAGTGGGCTTCTTGTAAAAATTTGAATCGAAATGGAAAAAATACATAGATAATTCACAGGAATAAACTAAAACACCAAATGAATAACCACAAAACAAACCAAAACATAGGTGTGGTTAGGATAGACTTGCAAAAATAATATCAACGATTAACAAGTTTGAAATATTAATTTCACTAGAGGGAGAGATTGAATCACAACTCTGAGTACACAACATTTTATTTCCCATATTTGTGAATACAAAACCCAAATTAGATGGAGTAAACTATGTGTTCTAGATAATTATGGATTATGTGAATATGGTTTCTCTCTTGTTGGGATATGTGGACTATGGATAAAGAGAACACTTGTGAGGGGGTTTCCCCAGATAGAGTTATGAAACACTGACAAAGAAACGAATGCTAACATGGTGGATAGTTTTGAGGAATGATATGAGAAAACTCAAAATGAAAGAGTCGTCAAGGTTAATGAGAATGTGTAAAAAAAGAGGTAATGGGCCTATGGTAGATGCACAGAAAAGAAGGGATTGTAGAGAACTGAAACGACAAAAGGGAGTAAACTCACCTAGCTATGATACCATTATTAGACTATGTAATCCATAATTAAAGATAATCATGAATTACTACTTCATTAAATATGATATAGATATAAACGTGATTTTTTGACCATTGGATTCAACTTCCAAGTTATCTAGGATTCCTTCTAACTATTCGTATTCACTTGAGGTTTTCACCTTCTTGTAAAATGAATGAAATAATCCCCTAAGGATTATCTTGCCAAAAATATTAAGTGTAGAAACCCAACTATTAAATTACAACCGTCACTTAATAATGGAAATATATCTCACATCTTAAGGTAAATTGGAGGGTGGGCACCCTAGCTCTATTGGTGTTCATTAATTGGCTATGGAAAAATCATTTTCTAAATCAAGCTAATAGAAATACAATAGTGAATTCTTCATCTCAACTAGGAATTCAATTACAGGGAACACATTAAACATAGCTTAAAACAACCACCAACAAACCATAGACAATAGTTAATATAGCCATAGATACATTCAATATTGTAAACTATTAAAAAAGCTAAGAGAAATACTTCACACTTAGAATTACTCCACAATGATAGAGAAATCTAAACACAATGACAAATTGTTTACCCTAGAAACCTAATTGGGAAAACTAGCTTTGAATGTTTGCTCAACCTTCATTTTAGCATTATCTGGTCATAATGCAACTCATAGCTTTGAATTCCTCCTCTCCTCTCTTGGCCAACAAAATTCCTTTTGATGGTGAAATTATAGGAAGAAATAGAGAGATATGGAGAAATTAAAAGACCAACAAGGAAGACCCTTCACTTCCCATTCCTTATTCTTTTCTCTCGTATTATATTCTTTCCTTTTTCGTTCCTTTTTTTTTTTTTTTTCTCTTGTCTCATTTGTTTTACATTTTCATATTTTTACCTAACCTTATTTGATTACTGAATTAGCTTGTGGGTTATAAGTATTACAACATTTTCTCATTCAAATATGTTTCATATCAATAAACTATGGACTACTTCGATAGATATCACACCCTTGATTAAATCCAACTAGATGAGAGAAAACTACAAGGTAAGAATACACACAAGAGGTTTATTTATAGTTTATTTTTCTATTATGGAGGATTGAATAAAAGCCATGGAAGAAGGGCCATGGATTTAAGATGAAAACACTATTTTTATAATTTAAACTTTCCTTAATAATGATTTTCTCAACCCTAGTAAGCATCAAATTGTTAAATATCCCTCATTAATTTTGGGATTAAGAAGCCATTATAACAATATGGAACTCTCTATGCAAATTTATCAAAATTGTTCCAAGCTTATAAGATAAGGGCATCTTCTCTTTGTCAAGATTTACATTGAAGTGGGTTTGAGTGAAGGGCTACTAGAACATATCATCATTGATTACAAAAATTAAAATGGGTTTAACAATTAGATTATGAATTATGTGTGTGTGTGTTTCAACTTTTTTTAGAGGCTCATAAGTTATATGATTCATGTCTAAATAGACTTGTGTTCTAGTTGCAAAAAGGTTGTCTTCTTTTCAAAAGGAAAATTTTGATGTATTCCATTTGGTGACCAATAAAATGAAGAAAATTTTCATATGGAAAATGTCAAACTGAGTCAATATATAGCCTCTTATTGTCATAAAATGAAAAGAAAAAATCCCTCACCTACAATTCCCTATGGAAGAGGAAGATGATTCAAACGGGAAAGACCCAACTTTGGTAGAGATTTCAAGGGAAGGAACACCTTAATAAAAATACCGATTCAAGCACTATAGTGATAGAACCAAAAATGAATTCCAATAGGGAATAAGGATAAATTAGTCTTATAGTTTGTTAAAGAAAGTTTAATCCATATGCAATCATGTCAATTTGAAATTTAGTATAAAATGGGTATAAACACTCTACAAATTGATAAAAGGTTTCTCATTTACATTCTAAAAATTAATAAATACCACATAGGTATAACTAAATTACCAATGATTAGATAAGGAAACACGAGAGATATATTTTGGAAAATGAGAAGTAGTTCACATAGAAAAAATAGGAGAGGTAGCTATGGGAAAGGGGGGTTATTCTATGGGAAAGCTTGACTACTCTATAATTGATTGAGGGTATTGTTAGTTTGTTGTTCCATTAATGAGATGAGATGCATTTATTTTTTCATTTCCTTTGGATATCCTGCACAAGAATTACCTACTTTTATCAATGTTGGTCTACATCCAAGACCTATCTAAACTTCTTGCATCCATCTATGCTGAATGTTTGATATATTATCTTCCCTGCCTAGTAAATAATGTTCTCTTCAACAAGTTTTTTGTTGGACCCAAGTTCATAGCTATTATAATTTTTAGTGTTTAATAGATCATCCTTCAATGCCATTATTTTTTTAATATTATTGTACATAATTCAAAGGTATGTGAAATGAATAATTGTAAGGAATATCAATAGTCCCTAATGGAGTATGAAGTGAATAATCACTTTCTCATGTATATATACATGTTTTGAGTTAATGAATAATATTATCAAGCATGGAGTCATTCATCCAACCTAGCAATAATATCAAAGAAGGTTTTAACTCCATTATTTAGCACCATTATCACTAAAAAATACCTCTCTACCTCTCTTCCATTATAATAAATCCTAAGTAATTATTGTATTCTCATTCCCTTGCTTGGTGCCACAAACAATTCTATGTTTCCTCCTATGCTTTCTCTTGCACCATTTAGACATATCTCCTATTACAAGCTATATTCCTCATTCTCTTTGCCTTAGTATCTCATGCCCATTTCCTTTATGGGCTCTCCCTCCTATCTAAATCCATACTCCCTCTTGTCTATAAATATATCCACAACTAGGTTCTTTCTTATCTCATGGAATCTCTCTCATATTGTGGGATCTTAGACTCAACCCTTTTTCATCTCATGGGCTATAAGCAAATGTATCCATGAAATGGACTTCATACACATTCGAAGTTGAGATTTTGTATATGGTTAGATTGTATGTCGACTCTCTTGGTGGATGAGACCTACAATCCAAATGACTTCGATTCTATTATGCTTAGTGGGATATGAAACCATAATCAATTATCTAGTTTCTTTGCTTTGTGTGATACCTCAACATAGGGATCACTAACATCCTAGTTTGGGTCATTATCAATGGTTGAATTGCTTATTATGCAACAAACACCAAAATAGCATGCAAATGTAGCCACTTGAGAGGGAAATATCATTTTAAAATAAAATAATGTACAAGAATGACAAAGGAGAGGCGCCTAAAACTAGGTCTCCTTGGTGTGTGTGCATATATATACACATATAGGAGATAAGGGGTACATAATGAAAGAGTAGAATTAAAGGTTCTATCCAAAATACTAATATAACACTAGAAATGTAACAACTCAATATCTAGGGATTAATAATGGGTTTTTTACGCTTAAAAAGCCCCTCCCCCTGAAAGAAGCGTTGCACCCAACATTTTACTAACTATGGGTGTTTATGCATGAATAACTCATCTTCCCTTGTCACCTCTTCCATTTGTAGGTTCTTCTCTTTAATGAGTTACTATATAATTGATCAATTTTATAGTTTCGTAATCCTTGTTTCAAGGATTTTTTATAGTTATTGTATGATTTACCCTTCTTGATTAATTTATGGTAAAATAGTTTGACCTGGGATCTTGTCACTTATTACCTTCTCTAAGAAAGAAACATGGATGACTGGATGTACATGTGAAGATGGTGGAAACTTCAATTTGTAACCCATACTTCAAATCCTTTGCAATAAACTTATGGGGTGCCATAATATTTGGGTGCTATTATATTGGGTTTGTTGTTCCTTGATAAGGATATCTATTTATATGGTTTGTAACCTAAAAATACTAATTACCTACTTTATAATTTCCTTTCATTGAAATGTTTTATTCTATGCTTGGTGTTTCATCCTGTTTTGTTGCTATAGCAAAGTTGTCCTTAAATAGTTGGGAAACACTTTTTTGGTGCCTATGGTTTCTATGAACCTTTTCAATCCTTTTAAATGGATGATGTTGAGGGTGAAGGATTGATATCCATAAAATTCCGGTAATGGAAGACATTTTGATGAAGTATGGAAGGATGTGTTGTACCATCATTAATCTAATGGAAACCACTTGACACATTGTATTTGGTTTTTAGATGCAAAGCAATGAATATATTCTTCTACCCATTTATTCAAAATCTTAGTTTGACCATCAGATTAAGGGTGGTAAAAAAAGTTGTGATCCAATTGAGTACCCAAAGAAGAAAATAATTCAATCCAAAAAATTTCAATGAAGATTGGGTCTTTGTCACTTACAATAGCATTGGGGATTCCATGTAGGTTGATGTCACTAAAATTTCCTTAAAAAGATGAGAAAGAGATAAAAAAATGGCATACTTCATCAGTCAATCCACTACTACCATGGTGCCATTCTTTCCTTCAAATTTAGGTAAACTAGTAATAAATTCCATTGAACCATCGTCTTAGCATTGACTTGGTATAGCTAATGGTTTTAGGAGTCCCAAGGTATTGATTTTATATCCCTTATTATGTTTGCATACCACACATTCAACCATGAAATTTTGAGCATAATTTATAATACCATCCAAAAAATAATCCTTCATGATCCTATGGTGGGATTTCAAGAACCTTGAATGTCCTACTATAGGAGAAGTGTGCAAATCCAAAAGGACCTTTTGTTTGAGTTGGTAATTCTTAAATAAATAGGTGATATCAATTCCATAAAAAATCATACTTCCACACAAATTTATCTACCATAGTTGGGTCCTCTTGTAGATGTTGAATGATTTTGCATACCTTCTAATCCTGCTTCCATTTTGTTATTACTTATTCCAACCGATTAGTTTGTGGAATAGAAATAACACATAGTAAACCATTTGTTTCTTACGATTTCCTTGAAAGTGCATATACTACCATATTATGTTGTCCTTTTTAGTATATAATTTAAAATTCATAACCTAGCACTTTTGAAACCCATTTTTCTTGTCTTTTTGAAGATAATCATTTCTGTAAGAAGTACTTCAGACTATGATGATCCATTTTTACTTTGGAGTGTCTTCCTATTAGGTAAGGGCATCATTTTTTAACTGAATGTAGCATGGCCAACATGTTTTTTTTCATAAATTGGTTTGAGTGAGTTGTTTACTTTAAGTTGGTTGTTTTCAGTAGCAGAGGGCCTCCCTTCTTGCATTAAAATTGCACTGATGTCATGTACTTAGGAATCACATTCCACAATAAAGGTGTTTGTGAAGTTAGTTGTGGCTAGGATAGGATTTATACACTTACCCTCCAATTTTTAAAAGTATTTGATTCTTCTTGAGTCCAAGAAAATTCTTCCTTCTTTAATAATGATGTTAGAGGTGTTGTTATTTAACCACATTTCCTGAAAAACTTGTGATAATATTTTTTCAATCCTAAGAAACCTTTAAATTTATTCAAGGTTTTAGGGATTGGACATTCCATCATATCTTTAATTTTGTTTGGGTCCACTTTGAATCTATCATAAGATATAATATGACCCAAATATTCCACTTCTTGAACCCCAAAGGCACACTTAGGAGGCTTTACATATAGTTGTTGCTCTTCTAATGGTTTTAAGACCCTATCAACATCCAATGCTACTAGTATATGGATAAAATTTCCTTCTTAAAATTTTGTGTTGAATGGTGTATGTAACATAATATTGAATGCTTTAAATAGTTATTTAATGTAAATTCATAGATTGATATTTTGGGCCTCTCTACAAAAAACTATTATTACAATCACAACTCATTTATAAATGTTTGGAATATTTTTTATTGTTCAAAATAAATGAGTGAGCACTAGTATCTATGAATAGCTCGGTTGGTGATTTTGTGAGTCTGGTGGATTGTTTGATAGGAATTTTGGTATGAGCCTCATAAAAATGATTTCAATGAGTTAGGATTTTACCTACCTAGACCTCGAATCTAAGCTCTATTGGAATATGCATTCTCTCATCTCCATTATTGGGGTGCTACTGACTAGAAAAGTGAACTACCTAGAGTTGCCTAAAGAGATACAAATCACTCTAATCTATAATGATTTGTGGGATGGAATCCATGAAGTAGAAGTTGACGTTAGTAAAGGAGAGTAGTAAACTAGACCTAAAAAGTCTACATCAAACAAGGAAATATCCATATGGAAGAAAAAAGAAAAGAAAACCTATGCCTTCATTGTTGTGAAAATAAGTGATGTGATCCCCCATATTGTTTCCATTAAATATATTATGGTGCTCTAAATAAATTAAAGGATTTGTATGACTCACACTCATAATTGGAACTCATGAAACTATTGATGAAGCTCTCCAACTTAGAGTTAAAGGATGGTGATCCCATGCATGTTTTAACTTCTGATACCAAAGCCATCATGTATGACATAAATTCCATTGAAGTGATGATAAAAATTCCTCTCATAGCCTTAATCAGGACCCTATATCCGACATATTCTCATTAACTAGAATCCCACAAGCTAGTGCCCAAATGAAGTTCCTATCATTTGATTCTCTGGTGGAGAAATTTATGGACTGTGAGAGGATTTTGGAAATAAGAAGATAGATCAACACATTGGAGAGACCACATGCCTTTCTTTGAAAGGAAATAATTTAAGAGAATAGGTGGGTAAACACAATCAAGGTGAGATATCTAATATCCATTGTGCCAAAGTAGAAATGAAAATAAGGCAAATATATGAAAAATACCTTAGGATAATATCAAAGACAAACAAGATAAAAAACAAGAAAAAGGTAAAATGCCACATCCAGTGAAAGGTAAAACACTCGAATCTACTCATTACAATGATTACCATTGAAACATTGGAGGAATTTAAGATTTATTTCACACTTAATTTTCTTCTTGGAATGATGCATGGTTTCTTAACATAGGTGTGACATGTATGATGGCCTTTTAGAGAGACTTCTTTGAAAATTTTGGTGATAATGTATATTCTATAGTCTATTTTGTAGATAAATAAAGTCTCAAACCTTTGGGAATTGGCACCATTAGTCTTAAATTGCTAGGATTCTTGGTTTTTCTTCTACATGATGTGCTATATCTTCCATAGATGTAAAGGAACTTTTTATCCCTTGTGCACACTTGACAACAAGGCCACTCCAACATATATTTGATAGCAAAGTTGAAATAAGGAAGGATTTCGATGACATGGTTTTTATGACTAGAGTTGGGGAAAAAATATTGTTGAATTTCAAAGCATGACATATTCTCATGCATAGAATTCTAAATACCTTTCTCACTATGATGAAGGTACATTTCCATCCAGTCTTCCATGGCATGCTATATTTGGACACATTAATTACAACAACCTTATTGTGTTGAAAAAGAATGGTGTTTCTAGTTTTCCTACTATTCCTAAGAAATTGAAGCAATATGATGCTTGTATCCTTGAAAAACATAACAAATAACACTTCCATGATTTAACTTCTAGAGCATGTAGAAAAAATGAATTGATACATTCTAAGTTTGTGGGCCCATGCTTGTTCCATTTTATAATGGAAATAAATATACCATGTCTTTTACTGATGATTACACTAGGATGTGTTAGGTGCACTTGGTTCAAACGATTAAATATTTATGTGTTTTAAAACTTTTTAAAATTTTCATGGTTATGGATTCAAAACGAAACGCAATTCACTATTAACTCTCTCATAGTTATATGGAGGAGAAATATCATATGATGAATTTAATAACTATCTTCACCGACATGGGATTCAATATAAATTATAGTTCCATACAATCCCAAACATAATGGTGTATCTAAAAGAATAAACTGGACTATCTTAAATATGGTTCATTCCATGATGTTTAAAAAAAAATGTAAATTTGAAGTTTTGGGCTGATGTGGTTCTTTATGTAGTAAATGTGAACAATAGGTGTTTGCATCATGCTCTTAGAAGTATGACTCCATATGAAATGTGGTATGGCCATATTCCTTTGATGGTGCATATCAATTTCTTTGGTTCCACCACCTATGCCTTGATTCTTGAGGAGCAAAGTAACTAGCTTTTATGCAAGCAATTTGAAGTGCATATTCTTAGAGTAATCAAATACTAACAAGACATATCATCTTTACAATGATATAAACAAGAAGTTCATTCTTTTGAAAGATGTAATTTTTTCTAGAATCTTATAAGAATGAAAAATATGTTGACCATTTGTATAGTTTCACCAATGTAAATACATATCACAAATTTGATGATAAAATTCCACATTTTTTATGGGGGGATCCATATCTTGAATCAATCCCTAGAATCTTCTTTTGAAGCACCATTTCCCCTTCAAGAAATTATAGCTAATTCATTAGATCAGGAACATCTATTAAACGATGTGATTGAGAGGATTGAAAGGCTAAACCTTGATGTGACACCATCTCAATCAGTGGAGCAACATGGACCATCTAATAAAGGTCCACCAAAGTGGTTCATTAAGACACTTGAAAGTGATCATCCCGATGAGGTAAAAGATACAAGAACTAAAGGTTCCACCAAACAAGATTGAGGTAATGTAGATAATTCAAATATAGGTGGTGTAAATGATATGAATGTTTCAAATTATTGTGAATTAATTTATGTACTAACTTTGAACCAACTTCCCTTGAAGAAGCTGCTTCTCATGATGAGTGGAAAGAAACCATGTAGAGGGAGTATGATGTTCTCAATAAGAATGTGGCATGGAAGTTGGTGGATAATCCATTTGGTACAAAACCAATATTATGCAAGTGGATCTTCAAAAACAGGTACAAATTAGACAATTCACTTGGAAAACACAAAGAAAACGTTAGAATATTGAAAAACATATAAAAATATAAGTAAATCAGAAATTTTCTAATCTAACCTTCTATCAAACATAACTACATTTAATTAATAAAACAAAGGAAAGATAAATGAAAGGACACATCATAAAAGCACCACAACCAATGTTTCACCATTGTCCAATGATAAAACCATCATATATTTTCTTATGTGTCTTATGGTACTCCCTAACCTATATTATATACCAAGAGGTAATGAGAAATTACATTTCCAAAATATTTGTGGGATAGTGTAATTTCAATTCATTATATAATGTATTATTACAAGGGCATTTTACTCCATGATGAATGTGGGATATACCTATTTTACATAAAATTGGATTTTTTCTAACATAACCTAAACACTATTACCTTCCAAAGTGACATATTCCAACACTCCCCCTTAATAATGATTAGCGATATGGAACACTTATGGAGGAAAATTTAATTACATTGACACTTCCCCTTGATGAAAACTTCCTGCATTCCAACAACTACCAAAGTCATACACACTTTGCCTTTGTAATGGATTTGGTGAAGATATTAGTTGCTTGCTTTTCAGTGGGACAATACTACAAAGAAATAACACTATCTGCAACAAGATCTTAAACATGGTGAGTATCCAAGTCAATTTTTTTTGTTTTGGAGTGATACAATGGAAGACATGCAAGATGAATGTCACTTTGATGGTCACATATTAACTCTACATTTTATTACTAAACCAAGCCAAGGTCAGTAAGAAAATGCCGCAACCAAACTACTTCTTTGGATGCCTTATACTCTACTTTAGAAGAAGAAAGAGAAAGAGTTCTCAACTACTTACTAGAAAATGAAATCAAACTCAAACCAAGCTAAAAGATGTACCCTGCAGTATACTATCTATCTAAAATTTCACCTCCTCAATAAGAATCTTTATAACCATGAAGAGAAATTGTAGCTATGATCAAATAAAAAACACCATAATTCATTTTCCCCTGTAAATATACGAGAGTTATATTTTCTTCCTACTAATTAATTTCAAGAGGCTTGTGCATAAACCTCAAGACCATATTGATAACAAAAGATATACTAGGCTTGTTGTGTGTTAAATAAAACAAACTACCCACAAGCAGACATTAAAGATTAGCATCAATAAGAGGAGTAGTGAAATCAACAATTAATTTTACACTGGACTGAAATGGTGTTGGTGAAGGATTATAATCACTCATATGGAACCGAGCAATTAAATCTATCAAATAATTAGGCCGTGAAAGACATATATTATCAGACATATGCCAAATTTGAAGACCCAAAAAATAGTGCAAGATGCCTAAATCTGTCATTTCAAATTCATTTTGAAGCTGATTT